>JAUZST010012332.1:7092-36418 GCA_034779995.1 Parotocinclus haroldoi
GTCCTCTTTAATCTATTTTCTAGGGGTCAGCCCCCCCCCCCCCCAAGGGCCAGCACAGATCAGGTACTGTTTTTGTGGTGGATTCTTAGCACTGCCCTGACACTGATGTGGTGGAGGTGTCTTAAGTGTGTGTTGCACTGATGTGAGTGGATCGGACCCATCAATGCTGGTGGAGTTTCAAACCACATCTGTGTCAGTGCTGGACTGAAAATAGTCCAATAGCCAAAAATGTCCAGCCACCAGCATCCTGTGAGCACTGATGAAGGTTTAGAGGATGAGAACAAACTGTGCAACAACAGATAAGCTGCTGTATCTGACTTTACATCTACAAGATGGAACAATAATTGAACAATACTCCTGCAGCACTGCTGTGTCTGATCCAACTGTGTCAGCTCAACACGCACTAACCAGCTAAACCATCACCACATCAGCGTCACTGCTGTACAGAGAATGATCCAGTACCCAAAAAGTACCTGATCTGTGCTGGTCCTATGGGGGTCCTGATCAATACAATAACAGAGTTAAGGGGATAAATGAAATATGTAGTAGAGAAAGTATGGACTACATTCTGCAAATGTAGAACTACAAAGTGGAGTGACCACTAAAACGTATATAAAGAATAAGCATGAATTTGAACGAACATGAATTTAAACCTGTGGAATGTCGAAGACGTTTGCACATTACTATTTGTTGATGTTAATATGTGCTAGGTAGTTAAAATTGTTTGTTTTGCACGTACACTGTGTATACGAAGTGCAAGAGAGACTTTGTGTTTAAACCTTTGGCCTACTCATTGGGGGATTACCAACATGCCAGTGATTGGCCATTGGGCATGGCCCTTAGATCTCAGCTTTGTTTTAAGTCGTTCTGGATAAGGGCGCTCATGAAAAATGCTGTAAATGAAAAAGTATGCATGGTTCTTTAAAAACTGATGAAAAAAAAGTTATTGAAATTGGACTTTCATGAACGTTGCTTACTGTCTCAATTGAAATGGTTTATAAAGCAATCCCACCAACATGGCATTGAACATGATGACAAAGAGAACATTCTCTACAGAGCAAAGAATCACAATTATCACTTAAAAGGTAAATAACAACCATGGGAATTCAAACAAACCTACGATCTTTTCGATGATTTTATCACCTCCATGCTAATTTCTCCTTTCGAAATGTTCCTTCACGAGCCAGCGTTACAGCACGCTACTAGTAAGCTTCAAAATGATCCTCTTAACACTAAAGAAAATAATACTGCTAGTCGTTAAGAAACGTTATTAGCATGGGAATATGGGACGCGTTACATTCAGAGAATCAGCCTCAGGTTTGTGTGGGAAGAGAGAGCAGAGCCTTCGGGGCACTTACAGGCGTAAGCGAGAGGCGAGTAGCTTGCTTTGTTCAATTAAATTCATTCGTTTTCTTCTTTACGAGTCCCCAAAGCTGTGCGCTAACAACAGCTGGGTCTCGCTGGAACACAATGAGGCAAGTTTATGAGAGCAGCTTTGCACTCAGCAATAGCACTTAAGCTGTGGTTCTGACTCTTTTTAAACTTTTCTTCTCAGTTGATAAAAAGTTAATTTATTTTCACCCATGTACTTGTTGGTGTAGTCCAATCAAGGTTCCCATGGTGGAATGTTTACCAAACTAGGGTCCTGTCAAACTTTTAGGGATTTGGCCCTCTATTTTTGTTAAGCTTAGAGGGAAACAGATACGCAGTTTAACGTCCATCTGATCAACGTACTTTGGCTTTAATGACCATGGTTGTAATAATTATTATATAAAAATGTAATACACTGCTCACCAAAATTAGGGGATTTTTTTATTATGGGATATTTAATTTTAAAACCTCCTCTAATTTTTGTGAGCAGTATACCAAAAATAGGTCTTTTAACTCAACTTTTGGACGTTGCAACCATAAACAGCTGGTGAAATTACAAAACATTTACAACAAAGTGCATTTTTACTGCCAAAAATATGATTGGTTTTGTTTTACATTTATTAAATGTAATTTGTTTTATGTAATTGTTGCATTCGGAGCAACAATGTTACTGTCTGTGTTGCACACGGACACATCTAGGACGTGGACACATGCAGAGATGTGGAATTTAAAGGTTTGTACTCTGCCTAACACTACAAGCGGCTTCACCTACGTATACTTGGAAGTGCTGAACACTGTATTTACCTACTTAAAGGTCAAAAGTGTTTAAAAGTTAATACTACCTTGCCTGTTATGGTAATTATTGTTTCTTAAAGTGCACTCATTCCCTCGTGGTTGTGTGCAGCCAGTGATGTATGTGTATTCATGCTTATATTTCGTTATGCACGTTTATATTTGGGTTCCACAGTGCATGTGATCAGTAATGTTAGTACATTCCAGAAGGGAATGATATGTATATCGGCTTCAGCTTTGGGTACTGTTAATGGTAGCTTTGCACTGTGTTTTCAGCAGTATATGATTTACGTATTGATTGCACACACATTTTTGGGAACGTACCCTTTAGTTTTACATTACAGTAGCATAAAAAGACTTTATGCTTCAAGGTTTTACAGAACATCACACAGTCTTTCAACTGTATTAATGTTAGATTTTAACTGTACTGTTGATAACACCATGTTATTAAACCATGCAGCTAAGGTGGTTTGTGGATAAGGAGTGGGTGACTACTATGGTATTTATGCTTTTACGTACACAATAGTACTGTTATTAGGTCCTATTGTTTTCCTTAGTTTGAATTACATTAGAATGAAACAAGTGTTTTAAATACTTGCACTGCAATGTCTTTTTATGCCTGCTAATCAGGTATCATTGTTAAACCCTGAATGTTTGGCCGTGTATCCTTTAGATCCATTGCAGAATTTTAATAACTAAAACCTGATCAAAATTTAATGGAAGGAAGCCATATAGGATCCAATAGTGTTTCAGCTTGCATTTTACTTAGCCGTAAGTCGTTTGCTGCAATTACTGTAAAGACCATATAAAGGTACATCTAACATGGAAATTTAATTTCTATCTTACAAAGTAAAGAGAACTTGCTCAGGATTGATCAGCTGCAGTGGGAAAGCAAGAGGACTGGCTAACAACTAGGTACAATTCATAAAACTATTTCAAGTCTCCTTTGTGTGCTTGTTAACATGGCTTTTTTGTCTGAGGTGCTTGACTGCTGTGTTAATGGCTTCCATTTCCATCCATAAATGTACCATTTTAGGTTTGTGTAATACCCAGTGGAAACTACACATACAGGAGCAAAACAACACATTGTTAATGACTAGCTTTTAAAACCATTGTGACAAACTTGGATACCATTGGTTCCAAGGGACTCTCCATTACAGAGGCTGATGACTTTCTGTGCCTTCTGCCAGCGTTACATGACTGAACCTGTTTACAACTTCCTGCCATTGGCATACAGTACTGTGCAAAAGTATAATTGACCATATAGAATTAGTTCTCTATCTATAATTAGGTATTTGCATTCGAAAACTGAAACAAATCTGAAAAGTGCAAAAAAGCTTTTATAGGCTACAGTGGCATGTATTCAGTGTGACTTTCTCCTACACTTGAACAATAGCAGCATCTGGCAACTTCTTCGGGATGCCAAGTTGATCCTTCTACAGTCCGAAGAAGCTCAATCAGGAATTTTCTTGGAAGGGTAGCAAGCCAAGAATCTACTTTCTCAGAAGGGAAACAAGGTGGCTAAGATATGTTAAAACTCACAAATATTTGAATGAAGATCAGATCAACACAATATGACGGAAGGATGACCGTTTTAAGTCTGTTATATGTGGTCATTATACAACAAATCTAACGATGGCTCTTGCACAGTACTGTAAATTTACCTATTGGCTTGTCCACCGCTCACAAAAATTAGGGGATATTTCATTAGGGGATGTTTCATGTGGAAGTATCCCATAATTTTTGCGAGTATATTTCTTATTCAGGGCTAATTATTTATGAGTGCAATAAAAAACTATAAATTGATTCTCAAATTGAAAGTCCTCTATCTTTCCCATGATGCATGCATGGTTTTGCTGTACTAAAACTGCAAATGTATCTGGCAAACTAATATATGGGTTACATAGTTTATTAATCTTAATAATCCTTAAAATAATCTTAAAATAATTATATGGACAATAACGTTATCGGACCAGGGAAAAGTACGTGAATGGACACTGTCCGACTGGACGTTATGTGACGCTTACCTATACTGTATAGACACTAAGGCTACGTTTAAACAGCAGGCAGAAGTGGCCCAAACCCATCTTTTACATCAGATGTGACACACATGTATAAACAACATTTGCAGTCCCGATCTGGGGCACTTTCATATGTGGTACTGAAATCTGATGAGGCAATACAGCACTGTCTAGGGTTAGGTTTATGTTAGGAATTTATGACTTTTACATCATTCCAACTGGACATTTGTCATAAATGTGCACTAAGTAGAAGGGAAAATGTGGCACGATAGTGAAGAGACTTCATAAATATTTAATGTGATGTCTTGGTGCAAGCAAAATTAGAAGCTAAAGAGGATTTCTAAAGAGGAACTTCCTACAGAGCCACCATGCTGCCCATGAGACATTTCATTTTGAAACATCCCCTTTTTGTGAACAGTATATCAATAAATATATTTTTATAATAATTTAATATACAGATTTTCCCAGTAAGTGTTTTATTTGAATATTATTTAACATAACATTGTAACAAAAGTTTTGACAATCTCAGACAAAACCTTGCACTATGATGTTTGGCTCTCCTCTGAGGGTTGGGGACTATGGATGTAAAGCAGTGTTCAATTGAGAAAATCAGATTTGGGCCACTTTTGCCTGCGGTTTGAACGTAGCCGGAGTGTGATGGTTGATCATACTTGGAAACTTGAGTTTTACAACACAGACAAGGCTCTGTACTAATGGGTACATATTTTGCAAAAATATCCACTACAATTGAGTTTTCCCATAGTACTTTGTGTTGTGTTGTACCTGTGATAATCATTTGTGGTTACATCGACAGGACTTGGCATGGCACAGCCTTTAAATCTTCGTTTTTCCAGTATATATCAAACAAGCGTGCACAAGTTATCGCTTATGAAATGGTCTGATGTTGAAGAAACATTGTTTACTGGCCATGTGAATTATCCTTTTCTCAGTGAGTGCAACGTATAGCTTAAGCTCTCTGACCTGACCCAAATAACACTGATTCTCCTGCATTTTTCTTCTGCCTAGGGGATAAAGGTGAACGCTGGTGTAAAGACTCTTGAGCCAGTCACACGATGAAAACACAACAGCAGAAATGTTTCTGATCCATAGTGCTGTCTGGATTCAGCAAAAGGAACAAGGGTAAGAATGAAGCAGAAAACCTCCCTTGTGGCACCTAATCAGATGCGGAGACACGACACAAGCAGGGAAACGGCACTCTCCGAGAGAAATGTGCATCTCAGCCAGAGAAACTGACACATGCAATGTTTGTGGTTGGCGTCTCTAGAGTTTTGGCAGTAGACTTCAAAGCAGAGAGATGAGTTACCAATTGACATCCTGTGCTGGTTCATATTCCCGAGCGTAGTCCCCGTTTTACCGCGTCCAGCTTTGGAGTCAAATTCAAAAACGGCTTAACGCTCGTTGCCCTGCGTATCGAGAGCTGCCTCATGGTTTGTTTTTTGGTTTTGTGAATGAAATGCTGTCCCAGTTTTCCTTCCTTTTCCTCATTTCAGTTTGGGGATTCTTCCCCAGACTCTGTTCTTGGCAGCGAGGACAGTGGCCCTCAGCAGGCAATCTCCTCCAGCGTCCCTAGGGTGGTCTGCAGTGGAACACTGACAGTGTGGCTGATGGTCTCAGAGTGATTCACTACGGGATCACATGTGCTCTAAAAGGGAAAAAAGATACAGAAATTGATTCCGGTGGTTGATGATAAAGGTAATAATTATAAATTATAAATGAAATGTATATTATTGCACAAACAAGTTTAGGCAGGCTGTTATTAGGGCTTTGAGATGTTTTTGATAACAATACAATAAGAGTAATTAGCAGACGCTTTAATCCAGGGCCACTTGCTGTTAGTGTTGTGTGTCGTTTGCGTATGTTATATGCAATTACACATTACGCGTGTCAAACTTGGTAGATACATGCCTGCTTATATAGACTTTTTTTTTTTGTTTTTTTTTTTTTTTGCATTAATTGCCGCCATTCTTAACTTGTACCTGATTCTTGGTATTTTGGAACCAGTTCTGATTTGGAACCGGAATTTGGTACCCAGCCCTACTTACAGTTAATATAACCTTACTAGTAAAAGTTCGGTGCCCTACTCAATGGCCCAGCAGTTTTAGCTTAGGAGTGCTGGGATTTGAACCCTTAACCTTGGTACTAGACCTTAACCCCTGGATAAAAAAATGCAGATAATGCCAAAGGGCTCAACTTATTCTAGCAGCTCTATTGTTACTATTCTACCCATCACATAGTCAAGACAAATAATAGAAAACAGCATATATTATATATCATCATATCAGTTCCAACACTGCCATAACTGACAATATGGGTCCACTCTCTATGTGCATACACAGCCATGCTAAAATATTGGTGCCATTATTGTTCTACGTAGACTAAAATACAATAAATGCATTTGTAAGAGGCAGTATTATCCTTTTGCAAACTATTCCCAAACCAAAAACATCTTGAGCTTGTAAATTTGTAAACAATAAATGCTTTTATTTCCTCTCATATTAACTCTGCAGAACTCTATGTAACTCCATCCACTTCCAGATCTACAGGACCATTACAGGTACTGACCTCCCTTCATTGGTTGTCAGTAAATTAGCGGCCAAGACCTTGGCAAAGGCAAAGCACCAGCTCATATTTCTGACTGTATTTGGCCCCACTCAGCCTTTAGCTGAAGCTTTATGGCCTATCAGTTACTTTTAAATAACCCACATTATCTGATGAGGTTCAAAGGCAGAGAAGGTGAAGGTGGAGCCAGAGAGGCACAGCATTTGGGAGCCAGTGTTGTACTGACTGAGTGAAGGCACACACTCACTCACTCACTCTATAGAGACAACAATTGACCCAATGCATGTATATGGAGTGTGTGTAGAAACCTGGACTGTGGTGGTCTAGAGTTCAATTCCTACCTCTTCCAAGCAGCCACTGTTAGGTCATTGAGCAAGGCTCTTAACCCACTATTGCTTGGATTGTAAGACTATATAATTGTAAGTCGCTTTGAATAAGAACATCTGCTACATCCTGTAAATGTAACTTTACACAGACAATAAAAAAAATCTATGCAAACTCTTTACGGGCAGTGGCTGAGCCAAGATTTAAACCCGGCCTTCTGGAACGATGAGTCAACTGTACAAACCACTGTGCCTCTGTGTCGGCACTACATTTGTTTGTTACATGTTGTCTTATTTTCTGTGGTTGCTGTCTTTATCATTTATATTAATCTATTTAGTGTTCTTTGGCTGACACGAGATGTCTTTGAAAGTTCTCCAGAAATAAAGATTACTTGAAAGGATATTGACTTTGCCTGACACATAATATGTGACTGATGTTTTGTTTATTTGCAATAATCCAAACCCAAACGCTACATACAAGAACAAATGGGTATTATGCACTGATCAGCTCAATTTATCACATAAAATAAAGGTGCATTACCACGTCTTCTGCTCGGCTCTCTTCCTCCTCGCCTCGGCTCAAGAAATCCAGGATTCTTTCCTTCACCACCTGTGCACACAGTTTTTAAATTGTTAAGGCTCAGTGATAATATTGTAGTTAAGATCAGCAGTGTGACAGATTAGGATTTTATTGTCTCGTTTTATTAAATTTTTAAAATTATTTGTATTGTTTTATTATTATATCAAGTCACCACATGAATTCAGTCCCAGTCAGGTTTGCCAAGAACAGCAAGGCACAAGGTTCTTGCCTTGACTTTTTGGAAATGGAAACCTATAAATGTGTAATGTTACGAGTCAGTGAGCTAGTACAACCTATACTACTGCCACTGTTTGTCTATGGAGAATCCAGAAATGTTTGCCTAATATTATAAATGTCAGTGAGTGTTCCTGAAGTAGCATAGGTCAATAATCAAAAGAGATGTCCACAAACTTTTGACCATGTAGTGTAAATGAGTGATTCTAATAAAATTAACATTTAATGTATCCATGTCTGAACAAACCTACACACGTCCACAAACCCATACAAGTTATACAATTATCTAGAGTACAGCAAACATGTGATGCATTAATAATAGCGAGGCTGAAAAGGGGCCTAAATACAGAGTGCTTAGACAAAATTGCTGAACTTCTGTGCTCAATTAAATGAACCTTGCACTGGGAGCTCATTAAAAACTGTGTGATTATGTGAGTGGGGGATTAACGCTGGCCAGGGCTGAAACCTGCAGCAATATAGTCTCAATGAAAGCGCTTTATAAGAGAACTGTCCATCATTCTTTCCACCCAGGAACACTGACATATAAATCAGCCTGTGTAGGATGGAACAAAAGATATATATTTTTAATTGTTTACATAAATATTATATCTGTTTACGAAGTGTGTTTTTAATAAGAATATGAAAATATTTGCAATACAAAATACAATACAACTTGCAGTCTTTTGGGATGGTAATTAATGACAGCTTTCTCTGTCAGGTCTTTAGGGTTTCATGCTACACTTGTGTGCACAACTGTTATTTTTGATAGATGCTGTGTTTTTAACATCCTTAGCTATATATTCAGTTTTCCCAAACCTCAGACCTTTACTTGGACCAAATCAGCAGTATAACACAGTTTAGACTTTGGATGCTGTGTGGACGGTAGTGTTTTACTCAAGTTCTCTGATGCATCGTTTGCACAGAATTTTCTCGAGGAAATGCCCTTTATATTTACATTTCAATAGCAAAAAAACACTAAGTGACTCTCTCAATATTCACTCAATGAGCATTTTGATCAAAGACACCTTTTACAGTATCTAATGCAGTATTTCTGCGGCACATACCAGTATTACCAACTTGTCCAAATTCCAGTTGCTGTAAATGCAACTGCTGATGATGCAAGGGGCAAATATTTTTTTAACTGCTCAGCAGCATAGTGAAATTTTAGATGGGGATTTCATTTCTACCAGACAGAGGGAAATAAAAAAGGTGCTGCGCTGTTGTTCTGAAAAACTATATTTAGTGTTGATGGTGAGGGGAGAAAAAGGAGCAGCAGTCAGAGCCGGGTTCAGTCTTAGAACACTGGTTTACCTTATAAATGAGTATGGAGAACTTGAGAAGTTGAGAAGTTTTTAATTAGTTCCGTTGAGCTCTGTATTTGTTTTTAAGCTCTAGAGAAGTAAAACTCGCTGACCTCATAGCTGCCTATATGCGCAATTGTGGTTTGTTAGGGCTAAACTTCAGGTTATGTTAACCTTAACTGAAGCAAAGTAATGCCATGATCAATCTTTATCATAATCGCTCTAGCGTGGCCACAAGATGGCGCCTTGGTCTACACGGCATCCTCGTTTTTTTCTGCTTTTCTCCCCCACAACTGGCAGGGTAATGCCGTGTCGGGAGTTATTTAACCATGCCATGTTCTATGCATCTTTATTGCCTCTGTCTTCACACTTGTGTCCCCGCTCTGCACTCCAGGCTGTCGTCTGCATTATAGGTTTACTTTCTCTCTTTGGGTGGCTCTCTTGCTTTCTCTGTTTCACCCCATGCTTCATTTACTGTTCACCGAGTGTGTATCTACTTCAGTTGTATCACTCGTTCATCATGTTTGTAGCTCTATACACTTCAGTTTTCATGGTATTTTAGTATCGCCGGTGTAGTATTTCTCCATTTATCTACCTGTTGCCTTAACATTGCGTTTACATTGCGTATGTTGACATTCTGGTCTTGCTGCTTAGTCTGGAGTAGCGTTTGTTTGTATCTTAGCTTTTAACTGTTCTTGTCTTTCTCATCTCTTTGTTACTGAATAGGGGACCATGTTCACATTTAGCGTTAGCATCAGCTTGACCCTCCTAACACCTGTTTGAGCTTACTTTCATTTTGGGGTTGCCACTTCTGCTGTTCTGCTCAATACCAGACATTCATGGTTTAAAATGGCACAACATTTCACAAAAAAGTGGTGTATATACTCTACACAGCTGGTGTCACATTGACACCTACTGAACTACAATTCCCAGCCTCCAAAGCTCTTTTCAAATCATCGTTGCTTGTTTTGTCACCTTTGAGTTCTCCAATAGAGTTAGTGTTATGCATTTACTTTTCATTTTCAATTCTATAGTCTCCAAATTACATTTGGCTTTCAACACTTAAGTAGTTATGAAATGATATGGATTATATGGATGTGCCAGAATGTAACATGAGGTTAAATCTTGGAGGACCCAATTGAGGCATATAATGCCTGATACAGTGTGCATTATCTGGTGGTCTGTAATGAATTCATTCAATGTACCTTACTCTTTATGGGGAAAATATGCTCAGTACTTGACGAACCTTCTGGAACAAATTAACAATGAGCATCAATTAACCCCTTTATATCATACTAGGAATAACAGGCTTCATACTCCAGGCTGTGAGGTCCATAAATACTCCCTTCCCCACAAGCTTGTTTCACCTGGTTGTGAAAGTCAATCATCAAAACTTCAGTCTCATTGTATGTCTACCAGATTATCCCATCGCCTCTAGGTGTGAGGTGCTCTAATTTCCAGCGCTCCTTGGGGTAGTGCCTGGGTCCGTGGCTGCTCACACCACACCAATGGTGGCCCCACATTTCGATTGCTATGTGTGACTGCGGGAGGTATGCATGTGTACGAAAAGCTGTAACATTTGTACAATATGCTTGAGAAGGAATATTTGTCTCACATGAGGCCACGTTTGTGTCAAATGATAAAAGCCCTTCCTGACCTCATAGGCGTAGTCAAACAGCTCGAGGATTGTCAATATGCTCGCACCGATGAACAGACCCATTTGCCCGCCGATGTCACCTACAAAGGAGCAAACGAGGCGAATGTGAGGCAAGTACCAGACACCACAACCACGCATAAAAGAAAGGAGTGATGTGGAAAAAAGGATTCTGATTATAGAAGCTCATTTTACCCAGTAAGCCTGCAACCTCATACGCTTTCTTCTGTTCAATGGTCTCATAATTCAGAGCTTCAAAGAAGACGTCCAGCACCAGGATGTTGTCCCTGCGGATGCAGGACACAAAGCACAGCTATGGGACGGTGTAATGAGATGCATATTATGAGAAATTCTATTAAGAGTCATTTATAAGCTCACAATTGAAGTAATATGGTAATATTGGACCCCATTCAAGATTATAAAGGAAATGCAAACCGCACACACACTCATTATATGTACATCATATGCTACTCATTTTACGGCTAATAATAACAAAAAGAATCACATTTATAAACGGACACTAAGGAACCCACAATTGCTTAGATTGTAAGACTGTATTATTAATTGTAAGTTGCTCTGGATAAGGGTGTCTGCTAAATTACATAAATGTCAAAAATGTGAGTCAACAGCAAATGAATTGATTACAATTTATCGTGGTATTGGACGTTTTATAGCCTGGGTTTGGGGCAAGGCCAAAGTAGCAAAGTAATGATGCTTAAAACATGATTTTGGTGCATATGCTTTTTTAGTGCTGCAATAAATGCTATGTTTAATAACTCAGCTATTTACAACAACAATTTATAATCTGGGAATGTAAAAGTTCCTGTAATTGAAGAGTCTCCCATGCAAAATAAGTTAAACAGTCTAATAAGATGTGTATAAGATAATTTACGTATTTAGCAAAAAGGAAATTCTTGGAAATCAAATCTATGCCCTATTTCTGCAACAAAAAGTAGTGCACAAATACATAAATATTACTTTTGTTGGCAGTTTTCGTTATTAGTCTCAAAACCTTTGGAGTCCTACATCTCTTTTCAGAGAATTAGACAGGAGCATAATGAAGACGAGCTTTTTTTGGCTTTATTTGATAGGTTCAGTCTTGCTGACAGCCTGAGCATGTTTCCTAATTGTTTCCGAAGAGGTCATGTCCCAATTCCTTTGCAAACCCATGGTGTAAAATGGACGAGGCCTATAATGACATGTCTGAATACAAGAATGTGAAATATTTAACACACATTGCTTTTTTTTTTATTTTGTTGCTGTTCATTGGCTCCAGTGATGATGTCCTAATCCAGTGCGTTCTTTAGTTGGCCAAACAGTCCAGTCCTCGACCCAAATTCTATTGAAAAGTTCTATTGAAGTTAATAGGTACACCTTTGGTTGTGTGTTCCTCCTACATTCTTTTGCTGTCTCCTGTCTGTCCTGTCCTTCTCTATTATATGAATCTAATGCAGAATGATTTGCCACCAGTTGCTACAATGAAACCTTCACCGGGTCTGTATATCTTTTCTTTTGACCTCCTGCTGAGCGTTTGCCATGGTGTGGCTGGCTGTAAAGCACGCTGCAGGACAGTCTGTGCTGGGGTATCCATTGTAGGTCAGGGCCAGCAGAGTTGATGTTGGGTAATTGTGACCTCAGTGCTTTTGAAGCTGGTCCTCACAAACATTGGTGTGCTTAGAAAGACTGCAAGGATTGAAACCGAATGGTGATGATGTGAACCTACAACCATGAATGAATGGCCAACGAGTTCTACACGATTATTCTACATGAAAATGAAAAACAGAACCAGTGTTGACAATGCCTGATTTGCCACTCTGAAGTGACTTTCCGCTTGTGAAATCCACTATATAATTAAAATGTATTATTATATTTTATTATTGAGTGCATTTACAAGCATTTAATAATCCAATAACTGCAAAAAGTCAGATTTTCGTATTAATCTCATTGAGTCTACATGCATTTCAGTGTTCAGATAAAGGAAAAAGATAAAAAAAATCTGAATTACCGTATTGTACAGTATTGTACTACACGTTTTCATATAAAACAAAACACTGTGCAAAGACTCCAAACGTCTTTACCTATGGTAATGCCTGCTCAACATTCCTTTTGGGTTTATGTCATGTTTCACAGAACGAAAAGCTGACTTAAATGGTGCATACCTGTACTGCTTTTCCTTAAGGTGGGCATCATGCTAACATAACACCAACAGCACAAGGCAGTAGGTGAACCCCGTGGTACAATAAAAAATGTACACAAAGCACACTCTTGCTTTTTAGTTTTTAACAAGAGCAATGTGTTGATGCACCATTATCCATTTCAAAAGTTCACCAGAGTTGAACAGAACATATCCAAATACAGTCATGCATTGGGCTCGTTCATATCGATGGTGAGAAAGACGTGGGAGAAGCTAATCGCTCGCTACTGCACAACCCAATGCCTTAAATCAATGTACCCTGTACACTGCATCAATATAAGTCTAAAGGACTATAAGAGGTTAGGATAGGTTAGGATAAGCAGGCGTTTTTTTTAGTCAGGCTATGATAATGGTATGCTTTGTACTGTATATGCATGGGGTCTGAGAAATAATTGACTGTCCATGCTGTATGAGGGAAAACATGCTCCCAACGAGCCAGCAATTAATATCAGTGTCTGAGTTACTAATTAAACCCATTTTTAGTAGCACAGCTTTATATTTTGTTCGGTGACAAGAGATCCTGCATGCCTAAACTGATTCCACAAGTGCAGTAATCTTGACTGACTGTGTCAGGGATCTACAAAATTCATTGTGTTCTTACAAACATAGGGACTGCAAATTACTCATTCGTAATTTATTCAGCTGTTTTTATACCTGCTAATCCAGTTCAGGGTAGCAGGGGGCCAGGGCCTACCCTGCAGCACAGGGGATCAAACTGGGTCTCAGAAGCTGTTGCAAATATTAGCGGGACAAGCAGCAAGGTGTGACGACATTTAATAGTGCGTATAATGTGTTATTACAGCATCTTCATATTATTCAGCTTTCTATGGACGCTTAATTTTATGAGCAATATCAGGCCATACAATCAGTTTCACATTATTATTACAAAAGAATAGCCCTGAAAAATAATTATAAAGTAAATTAGTAGTTCTTGGAAAACAAGAGGCTAAAATGAGATGGGTGTCTGTATGGCTTTTCTCACACGAGTCGCATGTAGGAGCTACAATTACTTAATAGAGTGAGCGAATGTAACTTGAAAAATTGTTTTATTTGTCCTTAATATGCAGGGTTTGTCTGAAGCCGTCATAAGCACTCACGCAATGTATTTCTCTGATCTGTTGAACTTCATCTCCAGGTAGCGTGCTGACGTCTTGCTGGGGATCTTGACCATGGACAGCTCTTTGTTGTAGCGCGTCATGTTGCACGGGTTCCTGCACATGCAGTTGTTGCCCTCCACAGATGACAAGGCAGCTGAAGAGACAGAGCAAGGGAAAACAGGATGACTAGAGGGTTAATGAGGTGGAGAAGGAGACAGAGACAAGGAAGGAACCTGGCTCATTGTTATTTTGGGAGTTTTTTTTTGTTTTGAATGACACAGAGGGCCGTATTTAATGACAGGGTTATCCTTAAAGTCACGGTTCAGATGTGACAGTAGCTCTGTTCCAGCCTGTCATCGTGTCAGCATGTCTAGTCTTTGCGTATTCTTCAATACACACATTTTACACACACGCTACTCTGCTGTCATTTTGTCAAATTCACCCACTGGCATGGTTTTGTCGTGGAAGTAAAAAAAATATCAGGTTCATGCAAAAGTAATGTTACGTGATTAAGTTAAAAATAGATTTTGCTTTTAGTTCATCAAACCATCCAGGATAGGACCAGGCACTGCATGTCCTCAACAACATCACTTGTTGGACCTCTTGTCTTCAGAAGCTACCCAGCTGCTCGTCCAGTCTCTTGTCAAAATAAATCCAGGCTACTGCAGATCTTCCAATCAGAACCCAACAGGCGATACAGAATGCAGGGAAAAAATTAAAAACAATTTTTTTTTAGTCCTCTCATGTCACCCAGTGAACTCTCAGGACAGCCAGATGGTGCATTCCCGTCACTGCCCGCATCATTTTTAAAACACAAATCTAAAAATCTAAAGGTTCTTTCTACCTGATATTTCTAATCAAACCCCAGTCTCTCCGTTGCTCACTGCAAGACCCAAACATTGATCAACTGTAGCTACAAGCATCAATCTTCTCAGTGGTGCCACCTAATTGGATTTTGAGTATCTGGCTATCTTCAAATGGCGACTACAAACTCAGCATGGAGTTGTATTTGCACATCTAAATAACCATCCATCCATTATCTTCCTCTTAATCCACACAGGGTCATAGGCCAGCCATTGCCCACCCAGCAACTCTGGGCGCAAGGGCAGAAACGACCCTAGGCTGGATACCAATCCATCGTAGGGAAAATATACACAGACACACAGCCACACACTTTAGAGACACCAATTAACCTAACACGCAAGTCTTTGGGCTATGGGAGGAAACCGAAGTACCCTAAGTAAACCTACGCAGACACAGGGACACAGGCAGACTCCTCACAGAAAGGACCCAGGCTGATCCACTCTGGAATTTAACCCGGGACCTTCTTGATTTGAGACACGAAACGTCCACCAACTCCTCTGCATTGTCACTACCCAAGAGTTCATTGTATAATCTTTTAATAGCAGGTTGCATTGTACTTTATTATTATTTTATGCTTTAGAACAGCAAAGTTTGTCTATGAACAAAATATTTGGGGGCTACATTTGGATAAAACACAGTGAGCTTTGCTTCCTATTCTTGATATTCGATTGAGGCTTGAGCCTGAGCTGACATTTTGATTTTATACACTTCTTATAAGCAATAAGATACGAAATGTATGTGAAAGGGCATTTTTTCATAAGGCCTAAGCTGCTAAACCCCAGTTACATTTTGTGCTAAAGCCTTTTCCTTCTCAGCCCATCAAGGAAACGATGGCTTTCATTTATAATTCATCTGCCTGCTCGAAGCGTGAATCCTTCACCTGATATCAAGCTTTTGACCGGGCTCCTAATCTGCTCAAAACTCGCGAAACCTCGAGCCACGTACTGACCTTTTCCGAGTGACATTTTACACATGGTTTCTTCTGCTCGCGTTCTCACCCTTTCCTCTGCTCTTTACCTCTCTTCTGAGTCTCTGCTCCAATTATCTTCTTCGCTCTGTTCCTAAGGTCACCACTACCCTTTAGAATGTCGTGAAAGGAAACTGGGATCAAATGCAAGAACACCTGCTTTGAGCGCAAATATGCAGGTGTGGTCAACATTATAACCACACTATGGAAGGTTAAGTGCATCGTGTATTGTTTGTATCTCCTGAAAAAAAGTGCTTAGTTAAACTGAATTATATTGCACTGATATTGCACATAAATAACGAAGCTGAAAATAAAGCCAAGACACCACCAATGACACTCTGTTCAGTTTGACACAAAGGACAAAATCATAGCATGGCTTTAATTATGAATAAATTATTCAAAAGGTAGTTCCGACCCTGCTGATTGGCTGAAATGCCAGTATTGGTATATTGGCTCTTTAAGTAACTTACACACCTACAACCTAGCAACGATGCCAGGCATAACAAGCAGCAAAATTATAATTATACTAGAAAAAGATCAAATTGATTGGATTTGAAAATGCTTGTCTTATTTAATTGTATACATTTGGAAGATTAAGCTATTAATGACCAGCCAACAATTCAAATATAATTCAAATATACAACATTCAAATACTACAGTTAGTAGTTAAGTAACGGAAATTCTAACAAGACTTTTATTGCTTGTAGTCATGTGATCCTAGCTAAATTGTATTTTGGTGGCAGAATAGTGTGTTAGTCAACATCCATCCATCCATTATCTTCCACTTAATCCATACAAGAGTCACTGCCCAGCCAATGCCTACCCGGCAACCCTGGGCACAAGAGCAGGAACAACCCCAGACAAGGCACCAATCCATTGTAAGGAACACACAGAGTAAGGGCCACTTCAAATATAAAGACACCACTTAAAGTGAGAGTAAACCGCTGCTCAACCCTGGGATTGAACCTGGGACCATCTTGCTGTGAGGCAGCGGTGCTACCCAACGCTTTTTAATAAATTCAAACTGAGCTATTGATATATTTATGTCTACTGTAATAAACAGTAACTGGAAAATGATGTTCCTTGAGTATCATGATTGATGGCTGATGATGCTTTAGCAGCAGGGGAGTCTGATAGAATGAAATGATTTTACCTTGTGGGGGAAAAATCTTCATCTTAAAATATAAGCGCAGAGTGATAACAAAACTGTGGTATAATCACAATAATACGTTTGATGTTTGTGCCTTGAAACATGAAATATTTGTTATTGGTGTACTAATGGTATACTTGGCTTGTAACCCAGTGTCTTCATCTACGGCACCAATATCAGAGCTCACATTACTTTATTCAGCCTTTGATGCTTAAAAAGGCAGTTTTCTCTGTTCCTTGTTCACAATAGCAAAGACAAGAGAGCTATCCGAGAAGACCAGAAATACTGATTACTAAGCACAGACAATATAAAGGCCATATGACTGTTTATAGAGCACTTGCCTTCCCAGTTGCAACAGTTTGAAATGAATAAAATGCAAGAAAATGTTTTCATGGACTTATGGAACAGTCTAAAACCTTCCAAGTCATGATGGAAGGAGGGGAATTGATGAGAAAAGCCTACAAAAAGTAGGTTGCTTAACTGTTTCTGGGACTGTAAGTCTTTAACATGTTACAAGAACAAGGAAATCAGAGTATATTCAGATCCTTTTAGAGTGAAATGTATGAGAAATGCAGGAGATGTGTCCTGCTTTCAATCCAATTAAAAATATTTGGAAAACACGGAAATCTGTTACCTGCAAAAATTCAAGAGATTTATAACCGTAAATAATAGTCTTTTTTGGTAGTTGTTTGGATTCTTTAGTCATTAAGTGTGAAATGCTTGGGACAGCCCAGGCAATGTTTTGTGCCAGCGGTTACCTGTTAATTTGGACATTGGTACATCTTAACAGGACTGAGATATGTGACATTTTCCCATAAACGTTACATACAAGCACTGTAATTTTTATATCTGCTTAATTTAATTCAGTACCATACCTTAGAATCTGAACAAGAACTGACCATCTGCATGATCTAGTTTTTTGAGGGAGCATGTTATTAGCAGCATACATTGTATAACAATTTCATCTCTTTTCGTTTTAAGTTCCTCCAGATAAGGCTTCTGCTAAATGCTGTGAATGTAACTGAAGGTACCAGGGTGTCACTGTGGAAAGAAGACAAGCCAGGAGAGATGTGCGATGATTTAGACATGATTTGCTGTTGAATTCTATGTCCAGACATTTTTGTGGACATCATTTTGACACGTACCGCTTACAAAATCATCACTGCTGACCAGGTGGTTATAATATACTCTCAGTTAGTCATGTGTGATTTAAATGTACCTAATGGTTTCATCTTTTGGCCACAACGCTGATGGGAATAAACTCCAGACTGGGATTTTTGCCACTGCTGCCAAACCCATATGACCATACGCTCTGATACACGTGTAAAGTCAGCAACTTCCTTCACACTATGGCCTTTAAATGTATTTTTACATATTTAATTTAGCAAATGCCTTCATCCAGAGTTACACAATCTTACAATGTAAGCAATTGCGAGTTAATGGACTTGCACAAGGACCTTTGGTGTGACTAAATGCAATCGGTCTTTTTTGCCAATCATTGACATATTTAATGTCATTAACACAAATTCTGCACACTTCGAATGAGACATTCACTGCACTGTCCCACCTCTTCTCAATTTAAGAATCCCCTTACATACCCTGCACAAGAATTTATAGCCCGGTCATCCCCATGCAACGCCATCTGAGCCATATTCAGTTACTACCTCCCTAAATAAGACTGGTGACTCATTTTTGTCTATTTTTCAGTACATTATGCTGTTTGGTTCATCGGTTTACATTAGTATTTAGAATACTATATAATCTTATTCTCTAATTGTGTTATCATCTAATGTAACTGGATTTGTTTGAACAGAGGGAGCAGTTATACCTTTTTTTTCAAATGCAGGAGACAAAATACTCTTTCTTGAACATTTGTATACGAATTGTATAAGAAAAATAAACCTTACTTTATTTTTAAGATGTGAAAAATGAATGTTTGTTCCTTATGTTTACAATTCAAAATCTCTGTTTCTAGCAATTTCTTTTAATTAGAGGGAGCAAGTTTTTGTGCAAAACCTCCACAATAAAATGTGCATTGTTTTGCATTGTTTACACTTCTAAACTAATAAAGAAAGTTCTTTTATCAAATGTAAAATCAATAATATTAAATTTTGCAAGAAGTTATTTTAAAATCTAGCAAGGCAAATCTTCCCCCTTCATATCAACTGTACACCTTCTCAGAGCTCCTCTGACAATTTTTGCTGGTTTGTTTATCTCAGCACAGAGGCTCTTGCCTGGACTGAGCAACACTCAATTACTGATGACACAAGAGACATAACAAGGAGAGCTTGCATCTAATTAAAATGTTCTCTTTAGCGAGGTATAACTGGAAATGGAGCCAATGACCTAAGTAGGGGACATTTCAAGATCTAGACGAGATCCAAATCCACAGATCCTTCAGTGGAATCAAATCAAATTAACCTACATGAAGTTATTGTGTAAAGGGATTTCTGTTAAAGCAGCAGTCATCAGCAGAAACTGTGAGTGTTAGTGTGTAAGTCTGATAAAAAAGACGTGTGTGCATTTTTAAACAGCTGATTCCACTTAAACAAGCAGGCTGAACAAGTACAATACGATATTAAAATGCAGAGTAGGGTCTCCTTTCATATGAGGGAGGAGCGGGACGTCTGATTCTGATGAGCTTTTCAACTTCAGTCAGATGAAGACGATGAAGTGTGTGTGTGTTGATGAAAGATGTTGGTTTTTGATTAAAAGAAAAGGAGTGTCTAAGGGGATTGAATGTGTAGGTTTGTATTATGGCATAACCTTTGTATGAGTGTCACTGTGTAACACTTACCGAGTGCAGGCTCAGCACAATCCTTATATTGTTCAGGAGTGCAGTAAGGAGAGTCTCCTACACACACACACACACACACACACACACACACACACACACACACACACACACACACACACACACACACACACACACAGTTGAGGTGTACAGGTTTGCACTATTTAATGGCCATCCAATTAGGGTCAGTTCACTTTAACAACTTAAACTTAAAATCATAATAAATTAGAAGAGGAGATAAGAATGTCACATTTGTTCACCTCAATAGCCAATTAACTCTGCGGATCCATGAGCAGAGGTGGGAGTTTATGCATATGTGTATGTGTATAACTAGATTACTGGTCATGTACTCATTTGCTTGTTAGCTAATCTTTGTACTGTTCTATGTACTGTTCTAACTCAGTTGATGTGCTTAGAGAAAATTTGTACAAGTTACTCATTTTTGTTTGATTTTATGCTACTTATTTGCTATGTACCTGTCCTATCTTAAGAAGTACTTCTTTGTTTGTGACCCTACTAGCTGTATATTGTCTCTAACTTGTAATTTGAGTCTCTGCTTCATTATTCTTAATACTGTCTATCAATGGATTTTGGCTTCTGTGAAATAACATTATCAGGTCCATCATAAATCCTCTTAAGTGTTAAGGATTTCCCCTACACGAGGCCGTAACAGTATATTACTGTACATTTATTTAATTATTGAGTATTTCCATAAACTACAAAATGCAGTGGCATTATGAATGCTGTAAATGGTAGTGTTCCATTCTTTAGCATTTTTGAGCGCTCAAAACTACTCCAAACTATACTTATTACATTACATGTATATAGTACAAAAGTAGACAAAGAAAAACATCACCTAGGCAGAGTCAGAAAGTAGACTTCATATGTTTCTGCCATTGTTAAATTAATGATGAGTTAGGAAAGTCCATGGAGTTACAGTTAGAAGAAGCAAACCTTCACCTTTTCAGTCTGAACTGAACTGAGAGAAACTTTGCTCTGACTTTCTTTACAGCTGAATTTTAAACTACCATTGGAAGTTTTTTTTAATCGAGTCCATATAGATATAATATTCTGTTTCCATTAGAACTTAACAAAACCATAAACTGTAATGTTCTGGGATTCTCATGGACTCTCTCAGACTCAGCTCATGCCAGACCAGTTCATTAGATTATCAAAAAATGATTAATGAAGACATTTAAAAGCAGGTCTTTACTGTACAATTACTATCAAATGAGTTAATGATATGCATCTGTCGGGTTAACAGGGACGTTGTATTAAAAGAGAGAGACAGATGATTGTGAGACAATGAAAATTTGACTTAATGTTAAATCAGTGACTTGCCCATTAAGCCCAAATGAACAATTAAATGGGTAGAAATAAAAAAAGTGATACATTCGGTGAGTGGTTCTGAGGAGGTTATGAATAAGGCAGTGGTTACCAAACTTTTTCTATAGTGCCCTCATCCTGGAGTTAATTATGTATATTAATATTATATTAATGTTTTTGAGGCGCCCTCTCCAACAAAAATACACATCTTTTTACCTCCAAACTCCACTGTAATTTATTTTAAACACTTTATGGTGTTATTATATTGGATTAGTATATTAAGTGACTTGCATTAGTCTAATAATTTTCTTCTAATTTTTACTTAGCCTTACATTATTACTGTGTAAATTGCCAGTGCTCAAACTTGCATCATTCATTTGCCTTACTCCACAGAGATGAGTTTAGTACAGATGTGTTCTGTGAAAGAGGACATTGACTGGAAATTATCTGTCACATAGTAGTTTAGATATTTTGAACATAGGGTGTTATATTTAATTGTAACACCATATAAACACATTGAATACAGTACTGTCCTGCGCAATGCAATAATTCTTATCTTTGTATCTCTTGTGAAACACCGAAAATTAAACTGAAAGATGTTACCATGTTGTTTTTTGTTTACTGCAATTCCCTTTTCAGTCAGCAGGTGTCACAAGGGTTTACTTGTACTAGTTTTCTGTTATTAAGTAGTTAATTAAATAAACAGGTTTTCATATTCTTGTTAAGATCGTTAGACCTTGGTCGATAAAGAAAATAGATTGGTTTGTTTCATTGTTTGTTACTTTTATTTAACGGCCTATCATTGGATATTTTCATGACAGACACAAGGTTTTATCACACTAGTCATAGGTCAGTTTAGAGTGACCACTTAAATTAAATCACATCTTTGGAATGTGAAGAAAATGCACCCAGTTCAAGGCTGATGACTGTAGAGAAACAAATACCTGGCATGTAGACCATCCTGCAGTTGCAGTTCTCCACAATGTAGCGTGTCTCACACTCAATGCGACAGGCTGTAACACTGTACACCTCGAAGAAGCCCAGCGCCTGGGACACACACTCACCCCATGGAGGAGGCAGATATGTCAGCTGCAATAGAAAAAAGTCTGTTAGTTCATTTGATCAAACTTATCAAAGCCAGTTTAATAACAGGTCACCATCATTCTAGGAAACACAATCCATTTGATTGCAAGTAAATAAATAAAATACAAAGTTTGAAGCTTGTAGTTATATAGTTATTCTTTAACCAGGATAGATTGCACTTTTCAATTTTTTGTTGATTTCCTAAATGAATAAAGTTACAACCTAGTTTCTTCTGCATCTGTGAGTAATGTAAACACGATCCACAGACTGAGGAGTGGTGGTATAGTGCAGTGGGTGATAAAACAAATGTTGATGATTGACAAAAATGGTTGCATTTGGCTAGGTCAGTGGCCTCAGTGTGAAGTAAGCATGTCTCTTAACATAACATTCCTATTGCTGTGTTCCAAGATGACAATTGTCACATTACCAGGGCTACAAATGCCACTGATTTGCATGATGAACAGCCAGGAGCAGACACACATCTGATTTGTCCCACAAAATCTCCAGATCAGAATCCTCTTGAAAATCTGTGGGACTGCACAAACAACGAATGTTGGTTTTATCTGCTATTAGATACATTTCAGTCAAAGGTGACTATTTTTTGTCAGGTGAGCTAATGCAGGTTCCTGGGTTTGCCCTGAGGGATCCGTCCATTATGGAACAGCTCTTGCAGCAGACAACTCTGGCAACTTCAACTGACTTATCTATATTCAGTAGGAGCAGTGGTTCTACATCAAGGCTCCCTTGGTTTAAGGAACTATTCACTCTGTTATTGTGTGAAAGCTCAGCAACTCTGACAGGAACCTCAATTGTACCCACAACCATTTTTCTGCTGGTCACTTCCAAAAGCTCATGACTTTAATTGAAGAAAGGTACATGGACTGATGGGTAAACAGAGAGCATTGAATAAAGACTAATCTCCTGCTTCAACATCACAGACTGATACAAATTACTGCAAAACTGCTTCCGCTGGCTCAATCAGTCTGCCCAACACATGTTCTCTTGATTCCTCACTCACGAACACGAACAGAGATCCTTAGGTGCTTAAGTGTGACACATCAAAATTGTGTATTGCATTGTCCCTGCTTATTGAACTTAATCTCACTTGGCATGTGCCAGTGATTGTAGATCTTGTCAGTCCAAATTTAGTACCATCCATGGCTTCTGGTTTCATCAGTGACCTGTGCGTGATTAAAGAATAAACAAATACAACGTGACCAAAAGGGTGTTGACCTTTATACCAATTAAAAATAGTGACATGCCCCAAATCCACGGTTAGAGCAATAATTAAGCTTCGAACAAGTAGATTTGTAATCTGTACTTATTTGAAAATAAGATGGATGAGGCCATCTCTTTAGAAATATGAGGACAGAAGAACGCTCATGCACATTATTAGTCATATACTATTAGTCGTGATTATAGGGCTAAAATCAAACTCTGCTTATCAGATTTCTTTATCTGATTTCTAGATCAGAGTACCCTATACAAATGACCACTTGCATAATCAGATAAGTAGAACTGCTCACAATTCTTGATACAACTGTATAAACTTCTAACTAAACTATTTGATTAAGATGAGATTTTTGGGGATTGATTAGTGCTTGTTTCAACTGGCCATGGGCTGTTTTTGTCATCTGGATCTGGCACAATCCATTTATCCCACACATGTGATGACACACACTTTTGTAACCAGCATCAGCTAACGAGCAGGTTGCTGCTTCCCGAAGCTAGAACAAATGTACGAGCAGATGCTAGGCTGCTTCTATGAAGCATGTCATCTTCACAAGTCTTAATGAGCTTGTGTTGCCCCGAAGCCACAAACGAACAAACTACACAAACATGTGCACTACACAACATGTTGGTCAGGCTAAAGGTCCTGGTTGCAGAAAACAAACGGGTATGAGAACAACTTGGAGAAAGGAAGTGTAGGTAGATACAGAAAGGTATACTCTATATATATATTAGAGCAAATAAGAAAGTGAAATGTAGACCTTGGAGTATGTCCCTTCATCCCCTGTTCATATACCATGCTACTCTACCCCTATTAGGAGCCATGTTGCATTACACATCCTTCCTTGGCACCATATTAGACCCGATGCATGAATCTTGATGGGAGTCAGTGGAGTGTGCTTCTTGAACAGAGATTATAGAACTAATATCAAAGCAGATCCCAATCAGAAAATGATATCTGCAGGGGAAATGAAATGTATCTTGGCTGAAAGAAATAAATTCAAAGCTCCATCAGTTTTGGAAGATGACATGGCTCAAGGCTTATCCAATTAGCAATGAACCAGCGTGAATAAACATCAGTCACAGCTGGAATTTGAGGTCAGAGGGCATACAGTTACAAAGTCTAGTTACAAGATGATTACAAGTGCTCACTCAATACTGGGAGCCAAAAAAGGTCTGATTTGTCTTAATTCTTAATTGTGTACATGCAAAAAACAAATGGATGTGGCTTTGGAATACCAATCAGAAGGTTTTGAACTTGGGAGTCCAGTGGCAAAAGTCCATTACGTCAAAAAGTTCCAGGAGTGATCAATTATTGATTATGCACTCACCTTTTCATAGGTATTTTAGAGAGGTTGTATGAGTGAGTTAATGTGTTAGAAATTACACAATTAAAATGAAAACGGCCTTGAATTAGGTGCTCTTCTACAATAATGCAATAATGATGACTAAACCGATTCACAGTCTGGTAAAGAAAAACAAGAATGCATTAGGGAATCTCACTATTCACACTATTACAGCTAATCATCCATCCAAAAAGTGGTTTCTTGGCTGCTATGCTTCCAATAAGACCATCGCTAATCACGCTTTTTTTGTACTGTAGAAGCTGCCAGATGCTGTTATTGCTCAAGTGTAATCGGAGGCCAGGCTAATTATTATTAGTATTAATTAATATTTGTATAAATTATCATAAGTATTACAAGTATAAGAATTATAAGTATTCGCATAAATTATAAAGAATTATATATGGTCATTATACTTTTGCTTAAACAATGCAATATTTAATCTAATGGTGGCCTAAGACTTTTGTACATTACTTTACATCTCAGAGCTTTCCGTTCCACTGTTGCCTCTGGCTGCTCATTTGGGCTTGAAACTGTTTGAAGTGGTTTGCAAGCTAATTATTTAATTAAAAGCTAATTATTATGTTCCACCCTTGCTTGCTGGTCAGATTTTAGAGGTTTTAGAGCATAAGCAGCTCCCACAGTTTTGTTGTTCACCATCCAGACTCTGGTGGCAACTTCACTATACACCCCTGTCTCTGCCCAGACCATTTCCAGGTGCTTAGAAGAAGGAAGTTTGTTGTCAAAAGACCCATTATGTGACCTGCCATTGACAGAGACAGAACTTGTGGTGAGTACTTCAATCCTGCCTTTGCTGTGGAGCACCACACTGCTCCAACAGCTGTTGTGATGATCTGGGGAGCAATCAGATATGACAGTCTGTCACCCCTAACAGTGAAATGAGGAACACGAACAACTCAGCGATGTCAACTCACGTGTTGCCTCACATGGCAGGGCTTTAAACTCGCGTTTTATTTGATAAGAACCCAACATGCTCGATATGCATTCGATTTTTTTCTGCTTTCATAAGTCAAGCAGAAAATTGTAGTCAATACAAGTAGTGTTGTACTCAGTACCACTTGAGAGGGCCGTGTCAAGACCAAGACCAAGTAACTTAGTCCAAAACAAGATGATTTTTTCATCATACAAGAATAAAAAGAAGAAAATAGAAAAAAAAATAGTTTGTAATTCACTTTGCATTCATTATCATTTATTAAACATGATACATATTAATATGCACTGTTCAATTTAATTATATATTTTGTAAAATACAACATCAGGTAATATATACCCTAGTGTTAACAATTAATGAAATTTTAATTACTGTCGAATCCGGTTAATCGGACTATATTGGGACGCGATGTAGTATTTTGGTCCTAATAACCGGCTGGTCTGATTAAACGAACATGCCCTATGTTACAAGACAGCATTTGCTATAATTTATGTAACATATTAAATGTTTATTAACCCTTTATTGTGTGATTTACACGTATAGCAAACGTACAAACAACAACTACTGTTGCTTACCAACTTTGTTCATTGAAAAATAAATTTGCAAATATGCTTTTCGAAACGATCTCAGCCACCAGACTCAGACTTTATTAGCCAGTGGGCAAGAATGGTAGCCCAATCAGCATCTATAGCTACAGCTCACCTTTGCTAAATCTTTCTTCTTTTCTTCTCTCAGACTAATGAAGTGCCTCTATTGGAAATAAAGTGCAGAAGGACAGCAGAAGGTTCAGCATAGAAATGTAAAATAAAAAAGTCTCAATAGGCAACTAATTATTTTGAAAAGTATTTTTGCCATATGATCCAGAGACATTCCTACTTCTTAGGCTTGCACATTTTTGCTTTGAAGAACTCTTTAATATTATTGCATTCTTACCAGAGATCCAACATTTCACCCATTAAATGCAATGTGCGTCCTCGTTTTGTGTTTCCGTTTAGCCAATGACAGTCGGCAAATGGTTAATTCATACACCAAGCACTGCATGTGTGAAGTGTAAACTGCATGCAGATAACTTCCATAACGAAGAAAAGTAGCTTGTGTTGGTGCAAAATTGGGGATATGAGCCACTTCCAAGACTACAACTCATTCCGCACTATTGTTAAATTTGGACACAAGCCCTAGTAAACATGACTGTTTTATAGCACTTTTAAACAAAGGTGTAATAGGCATATCTGAATGCCCCACAAAACAGTGCAGCAGTGGTAAGCGAAGCTGAAGATTTGGATCTGATGTGGTGAGCATTTCCAGGAAACTGATAATGGTGTAAAGTTGCGAGGTGTCCATGAACTACTATAAAAGCAGACTTTGCTGAGGACCTGACCCAATTAAATGTCCAGTGCTCATCAGAGAACAGACTGATACTGGCCAGTTTTCCAGTGAAACTACCAGAGATGCCACCAAGGAAATTACAGCCACCTTGGAATCCTCGGTTTGTGTTTTCTTTGATCGAGTAAAAGCCAGCACATGGTAGCTGCTACAGCTATTGTGAATAACTATTGCTATTGTCATCAGAACCTAACCAGAGTCCACCAAGATCTGTCAAAAGTGTCAGGATCCCAAATGGGCAACCCCAAAGGCTTAAATAATCAATGGAATAAATCAAGCATGTTGCCATTTACCATGTTCTTCAAAGGAGAATTAAAATACCAGTATAGATACAAATCCAAATCCAGTGAAGACGATGTGTAAAACATTAATTAAAACAGAATAAGATGATTTGAAAATCATTTACAACCTAAATTCAGTTGAATAAAATACAAAGACAAGACATTTAATGTTCATATGGTAATATTATATTGTTTTTTGAATATTCATTCATTTTGATTTTGGTGCCAAGTTCCAAAGAAGTTGGGATGGGGGCATGCTTAAGAAGAAGCGTTTGGGATCTGAGGAGACTAATTGTTGAAACTTTGTAGGTTCCCATTCTTGATTAATGTACAACTTTGTTTCTCAACAGTCTGGGGTCTCTGTTGTCGTATTTTGTGCTTCATAATGCACGACACATTTTCAATGGGAGACAGGTCTGGACTGCAGGCAGGCTAGTCTAGTACCCACACTCTTTTACTATGAAGCTACGCTGTTGTAACATGCAGATTGTGGCTTGGCATTGTCTTGCTGATATAAACAGGGACGTCCCTGAAAAAGACTTTGCTTGGATGGCAACAAATGTTGCTCCAAAAACTTTCAGCATTAATAGTGCCTTCACATATTTGTCACTTCCACATGCCATGGGCACTAACATATCCTCATGCCATTAGAGATGCTAATGAACTTTGCACTGATATCAATCTGGACAGTAGTTTTCCTCTTCGGCCCAGAGGACAGAACGTACAAAAACAATTTCAAATGTGGACTCATCAAACCACAGTTTACTTTTCCACTTTGGGTCAGTCCATTCCAGATGAGCTTGGGCCCAGAGAAGCTGGCGGTGTTTCTGGTTGTTGTTGATAATTTGGCTTTCTCTTTGCATGGAAGAGTTTTAACTTGCACTCTTCTTCTGTTTGCATTTATGTTTTACACAACATCCCAACTTCGGGTTCTATAATGTATAGCAATATACCCTAATAAATATTGCAGTATTATTTCAAAGCCATATTGCCCAGCCCTATTTGTACTGTTATTTTAATATTCTCAGTCTACACATGGGTCATGTCACTTTATAATTGACACCTGCCTGTTAATTAGTGCTTTCTGCAGCATCTAGCACTTAGCAGCAGTGCTTGAAGGGGTTCAGAATAAGCTCTCGTGTAGGGGCTTGATTTTTGCATGGGAAGGTGACATTCTAGCCTAACGTTAAATCTGAAGTCGAGAGGGCTGCCGCTGGTGGCTTCTACTTAAACTGCTATTTGCCTCTAGGAGTCTGAGACCACTGAAATGGCCTTGGTCAGTGGCTACAAAGCAGTCGTGCAAAGAAATGAGAATACATCTAAAGCAATTTAAAACTGATATGCAATTGAAAGTAAAGGGTCTTGCTGAAGAGCCAAACAGATGAAACTGGGAAGTAGTGTTGTACTCAGTACCACTTGAGAGGGCCGTGTCAAGACCAAGACCAAGTAATTTAGTCCAAAACAAGATGATTTTTTCATCATACAAGAATAAAAAGAAGAAAATAGAAAAAAAGGTTTGTAATTCACTTTGCATTCATTATCATTTATTAAACATGATACATATTAATAAGCACTATTCAATTGAATCATAAATTTTGTAAAATACAACATCAGGTTAGTGTTTACAATTAATGAAATTTTAATTACTGTTTAATCCGGTTAATCGGACTACATTGGGACGCGATGTCTTTCGGGATGTCATCGGGATGTCTTTTGGTCCTAATAACCGGCTGGTCTGATTAAACGAACATGCCCTATGTTACAAGATGGGACGTGCTATAATTTATGTAACATATTAAATGTTTA
>JAUZST010012333.1:0-10000 GCA_034779995.1 Parotocinclus haroldoi
TCTCTCTCTCTCTCTCTCTCTGTCTCTCTCTCTCTCTCTCTGTCTCTCTCTCTCTCTCTCTCTCTCTGTCTCTCTCTGTCTCTCTGTCTCTCTCTCTCTCTTTATGTCTGATTGTTTTTCGGTTCTTAAAGCAGTGGTTCAGCCAAATAATTAAAGACGTACACTTTTCCCCTTCAGATGCATCCTGTCTCTTTATTCATCACCTAATTTATTAATCAATTCAATTAATTCTACTGAATTAAACATAAACTATCTGTGTGTTTATTATTATTCTTGCTGTTATTATTATTATTATTATTATTATTATTATTATTATTATTGCTATTATTTTTTTTTAATGACCATTATTTTTATTATAAATATTACTACTACTACAAATAATTTATTGTTATTGTATTATTTGTAGTGCTAAAATTAACACTTTTTTTATTGTTTATTGCCTATTGTTTAATAGTCCCTTATTATTGCTTATAATTACTAAAATGTCTGGTGAGCTAGACTAATTTTAATAATAAATAAAGTCTAATCATTGGTTTTATTTTGAAACATCCCTAATTTGTGTGAGCAGTATAATTATTTATAGAAAGTCACTTAATAAATCTGTATAAATCGAACTAAAATCAGTGATCAAATGATTAAATCTGATTAAATAAACCGGATGAAGTTATGAGCGTAACCCCATAAATCCTGCTTAGGTTATAATCTCTTATTATTTAACAGTACAGTATTTAGAAACTGTACTAAATTACCGTACTATACAGTTTATATGCGCTAATTAATATGCGCTCTGCAGTTAATTAGTGTTAAATGGGTACAGATTAATAACAACAGCATTAATAATGGATCCTAATTTTATCCTATACTTAACAAAAACAACATTTATTATTTAGAAAGGGATTAAATGTATATTTTATAGTTCAGGACGATTTGGTTAAAAGGGCTGCTCCCCCGCGCTGTGCTTTTGGTACGGTCCCTATCTTATAAACCTTCTCCTGGGCGGGGTTCAGGCCGGCAGGTGGAGCACGAGCACCCAGGTATGGCCCGGTACGCAGGTGAGCTAGTGGACCAGATCTCGTGCCTGTCCCTGAGCGGGGACGAACCGTCCGGAACCGGTAACGGTACCGTTCCGGGTCTGCTGCGTTTAAGTGACGAGGTTCTGATCGCCATCCTCAAGAACCTGGAACCAGTGTCTCTGCTAAGGCTGGGCAGCACGTGCACGAGGTTCTTCAGGGTCTGTTCGTGTTCCTCACTGTGGACCAAACACTTCCAGGTGAGTTCCAGCAGAACCAGGAACGGTCCTGCTTCTCCAAATTAAGCATTTGCTTAACGGTGTTCCGTACGGAGGTTTAGCACGATTTAACCCGTATTAAGTACAGCTCAGTCACCGAAATCCTCCGAATCGTGTCGAGCCTTCCGGAACCTCCTGTGCAGTTCCGGTTCTTAATGGGTCTAAACCCTAATGATGCTCTGAGTACTGTATGGAACACCGTGTATGCAGCACTTAGCATTTAAATCTGATGGAACTGATCCCAAACTGTGAGAAAGTAGCAAGGTTTATGATTTAGTTTCCTTATTTAATCCCTTTTTCTAATCTGTTTTGATTTATAAGCGGGTTTTAAAGTGATCTATTCTTGTTTTTATCCTTTAAAAAATTTTATTCAGCCTAAAATCTAAGCAGAAGCTACGAGTTTTAATAATATAACTAGTAACAAGTGACCATAATATTAACATGTTCTCCTCATTTATCATTTCTAACTGTTATATTTTTTCATATAATATTCTTATATTATTCTTTTCTCATCCTCTTTATTATAAGTATTCTCTAGAATGTGTAGTGCTTTTATTTATATATATTATATATTTTTTTTCTTCATTTTGTCTTGTGTATTTTTATTCTATGTCATTTCTTATGTTATCATTTGTTACTGATTGGCCCGTTATTATATTGTTTTGATAATTTAATGATTTGTAATATCATATTTTTGTAGTGTTTTTCATTTAAAGTTTGATATTTGTCTGTCATCTCTTATACTCTTATATTGTAATTGTATTAAATTAATGAGAGGTTTAATTGTTAATAAATTGATCTTAGCATAGCTGCTCCTAAATAGCTTTGTTTATAATAGTTAGGAATATTTCCTTTGGATTCCGCTGTAGCTTAACGATCAATTCTTGTTCTCCTATTAAAGGAAACTCTGATCGTCTGTATTTATGATTGATTGATTGCTATTTTTCATATTCATTTCTATTTCCAGGACTCGTTTGGAGTCGGCCTGCAGAACGTCTCCTCCGCTGGTTACACCTCCAAAACCTGCTACCGCCTGGTGTTCATGTGGAGAGCTCTGTTCAGGAACATCCACTGTAACCGCTCCCTGCAGGAGAAGCTGTTTGCTGAGGTTCCCTTTCCTCCTCAGGTCTACTGGACCCAGTGGCTCGTCCTGGAGGACAGGGTTCCTCTGCCCTCGCCACGCCTGCCGCCGGCCGAGGTGGAGAAGATCTGGGGAATCCCAAAAGAGCTCTTCAAAGAGAAGGTCCAAGGTGGGTCGCCGTGTCGTTACGGTTGAATCAGGAAGAGAATTTGGATCGATAGCAGGCTGGTTGTGTTTGTAGAGAAAGCCGAGGACGATGGGACGGTCCGGTTTGAATGGAAGGAGCTCTATAACCTCGCCCTGACCCATCATGGAGGAGAGTCCATGGTCTTTCAGCACGTTCTCAATCAGCACCAGAACCACGGTACGACATGTGCGCCTTCTGCCAAAAAGCGATCAGTTAAACCAGTTTTTACCCTGCGTCCTTTTCTCCCAGACCATTCCGAACTGGAATCCATGTACCACCAGTACACCCAGTGCAGGTTCCAGTGGCTCTTCACCTACTGGCTCTTCCGCCAGCCTGCACCGCTCAACCGGCAGCTCCGGTCCATCTACCTTCAGTGGAGGAAGCACAGCAAGAAGAAGGTCTCCACGTGGGGAGATACCCTGTGTGACGTCAGATACCTGGCCTCGCTCCATCCCATCACCAGCGACTTCTGGAGGGGCAAACTGGCTCGAGGAGACGAGAACGTTGGTGAGTTGGACCTCTTCCAAAGCAGAGCCTAAGCTTTTAGACCTTTTAAGTCTCGGTGAGGGCGTTTGGTCAGGTTGACCCTCTTCCTGTGGCCCCCTGTTATGGACTGGTCCCGTTTTCCACCTGGTGCAGGATTTGGAAAGGTCAGAGGAACGTAATTTTTATTTTTTTTTTTGGGGGGGGGGGGGGTGTTATAACTTTGTAGCTTAGGTTCTGCTTTATTAAAGACAAAAGGTTCCTCTCTGTTTGGGGTTATGAATCTGTTCTTCTGATTAATGATGTCATTAGAAATGTAGTCCTCTATCCAGATCCTGAACCCTAAATCTGTGCCCCCTTTTCCCCTCTGCAGGGATTCACACGGTGGGGAATTACTTCTCCATGTGTAAGTCTCTGGTGGCCTGGATCCTGGGTCGGGACTGGGGCCGACTCAAACGCAGAAAGGTACCAGCCCTCTTATTATCTCCAGAGTCAAGGTGCTGCTTCTTTACCTCAAGATCTACATTCTGTATCCTGCTCCCAAAAACCAGGGGGGGGGACGTTCCAAAATAAAAATAAATAAATAAGCTTCAGAAGCTCCGCCCACTTCTCTGGGCTCGGAGGCATCTAGGATGGACTGTCACCATGGAAACGTGGGTTAGGAACCAAAAACCGGTCGGGTCCGGACCCTTAGAAGGGTAAAATGACCTTTAATTGTGATGCAGCATTAATGCAGAAGATTTCAGAGCGACTTAAGCCGACGCGTTTGTGCGTTTCCGTTTGTGTAGTGACGGTTTGTAACGTTGTGCGTTAGGTTTATGAGGACACTCTGGACGGGGTGTATCTGCTGCTGAAGCGGGAGATGCAGGAGAAGCTGGTGGAACATGACCGGTTCTGGCAGGTGGCCAAAGTGCAGATGAGCAGAGTTTGCACTCTGGAGGAAACGGCCAACAATTACGTTAACTGGAAGATGATCGAGACCCTTCCTTATTATAAGTAGGTACAGGTGATGAGGGTTCCTGTAAGGGGCGGGGCTTCCGTGTCTTGCGCTCTTGTTTGGATTCGGAGAGGAGCTTTGATGCTGGCTGAGCTCGGTGGGAGAACCGGATCGCTGCTTTCACTTCAAACACAAAGCCTGCAGTCAGTCACTGATCTTTGAAGTGAGACGTGACTGATCCCCCAAAAAGCCAGAACCAATCTCTTCTCTTCTCCAAAACCAAAAGCGACGCTTCAAAGCTAACGAGCGGCAGCACGGTTTGTTCTGAACGGCTGCACTCTGGATTGGTCTGATTATTGATTATTGATCAATCGTCCCAAATAACCTAAGCAGGAAAAAGGGACGTTATGGTGATACTTTAAGAACGTTCTTAGATTTAGGAGCTTAAAGGAACAGAATTACCCAATAATGTTTATACAGAAAATAAACACCAACATATTGATTAATGACCTAGAATTGATTAATAATCAAAATTCGGTTCTTGTAATAAGAGAAGAAAATGAGAAACCCGGGGTTGGAACCAAAACTACAGGATCCTGCTCTGATTTAAATAATATTCAGTTTTCATCTGAATCTTGGAGAAGTCTGAATTGTAAAAGTCAGAGTTTGTTAGTCTGGTTTAAGATTAAGATCCGGACTTAACAGGTTCATGAACGAAGCTCTGATGTTTTAAACAGACGGCGTCTCGAAGGGGAAAAGAAAGAAAATCAGAGCTGCTGATGCTGTATAATCGTCCCGTAACATTTCTGATCCCGAACATCTAAACCAGCTACGAGATCCGTCCCTGTGTCTTTGTTATTGGGAATAACGTCTGGTTTTAATCTAATCACGTCCTCTATCTAAACCCAAAGTGATGAACCTCTGCTCGTCAGAAGGTTCAGGTTCCTCACGAAGCTCTTCAGATACCGAATTTAAATTCATAAGTCGTTTAATTATAACGCTCCTGCTTCTGCTACTTTGTGTGTGGATTAATATTTAGAGTACTAATATATATCCATGCTGTATTGGCTCTCGGCCAATCAGATTGCAGGATCTGATGGAATGAAGGATAAAGAATGTTTGGTCGGGTTTAGGTTGTACCTGGTGTCGGGGAACGGCGTGTACCTGGAACACGTGCAGGCTTTCCTGCGCAGGAAGCGCATCCTTCATGACTGGATCTACCTGGAGGAGAACACCTGGATCAGAGAGCTACTTCCTGCTGAGATCTTCAACCTGCTAGAGTTCCACAGCAAGATCTCCCAAGGTTTGTTCAGCTCATGTTACGGAAACCTCTAAAGCACCAGGGTCGATGATTTTCACAATTCAGTCGACGTTAAGCGTAAACGTTCGGTAGGTAAAATAATAAAGTAATTACATCTCCCTCTAAACGTCAGAATTCCACTGAAATGCAGCCCCGTTAGTGATCAGATCATCTCTAAACAATAATAGAAATTAAAACCCAATACTAAAGCCTTTAGTCCGGTTTTATTTATTTGTGTTTTATATAAAAGATCTAGATTTCTTTTTCACCAGCAGGTGTCGCCATGGTTCGGTTTTACTAGATTTACATTTCTAGCATTTTTAGCAGACGCCCTTATCCAGAGCGACTTACAACTCAGTCTTACAATCCAAGCAATTTGTGGCTCAAGGACCCAACTGTGACAGCTTGGCAGAGGTGGGATTTGAACCCTTTGAATCCAGAGTCCAGTACTTTAACCGCTAGGCTACCACAGTCCCAGATTCATTCAGACCTGATTTGGAGATCTATAAAATCTAAGAGAGAAAAGCTTTGGCTGTTAAAGGGAACAGATGTTGATCAGGTGGGCGTTAAACATAATTAATAAAAATGTGGTAAATTCAACTGGTACAAAGGATGGCGTACCTAATAAAGTGGCCAATAATAATACTAACAAATGTAATGTTGCTTTGACTCGTCGTGCTTTAAAAAGGACTCGTGCTAAAGACGAGTAAAGAGTGAATTTTTTTATTTACAAATTTAACATGATGTAAGAAATAATTATTTTAAGGGATCGTTTGTCTATATAATGGGGGCGTAACGATGCAAAAAATGCAAGCCGCTGACGTCATGTAATGCAGTTGCACTTTTTGAACACCAGAGGGTGCAGTTATAATACGAGGAAATTCATTTTTTATACAAAGAGAGCAAATGGAATACATTTTTTTTAAAGAAATCAAAGGGGAACCTTTTTACTCCTGTTTCTAGTTGCTTTTAAGATTGATAATTTTTAATAGTTGGCCTTTTATGGGGGTTTAAATTGGTTCAGCCTTTACTCACTAATTCCTAATGAATGGAGCAGCAGGACAGACCAGATATTTGACTTTACTTTACATTAATCACGTTGTCTGAGGACGTCCCGTCCCGTCCCGTCTTTTTATTTAATTTTTTGGGGGGGTCGGGTTATTGAGTGGCTTCTGGTGCACCTTATCCCTAATCTTAACTGTCCCGTGTGTCTGTAGGGAGTCTCCACGGGGGGTCGCTCTGTGCTCAGCTAAGCCGCCTCATCTGGCTGTACCTGCACTCAGGTGAGCAGAGCTACATGTCCGGGGTGAAGGATCTGGTCCTGCGCTATGGCCACGCCCACCTGACCCTCGACGTCCCCGTCCTGTCCCCGGATCTGTGGCTGCAGGTTCTGAGAGCCGCCTCCGCCGGAACCCAATAAGCACTTTTAGGACTCGTTTTAACTTTTATACAGCTTTTATTGTTTTATATTTGAAACGCTGCCACATTTTGCTGCCCTTTTGACTTTTTTTTTTTTTTTTTTAAAACGTCGTTAAAGCTGCAGTTTTAAACTTTTAGCCACTTTCGTTATTCCATCTTTTTTTAATTTTTAAATTACGCTCTGTACTGGGTCAGTCTCATACATTTTATTTTTATATTTATTTCTCTTTTCCACCCCAAAATTGATTTGTATTTTCTTGCCCACCTTTAATACTTTTTTTTTTAATTTAAAATTCCTGGTTTTTTTCCTAAGCAGTATATTTGTAATTATTTTACTATAATGTTTTGCTGTTAATATGAAACTGTAAAACTATTTACACTTCTGCACCCGATGGCTGGATTTTTATAGCTTTTTTTTTTCCTCTGAAAGATCATTTTTTGGAAACGGAGACTGAATTAGAATCTGCTATTAAAATCTGTTGCAGCTTAAATCTGAATTACTTTCCTTTTCCTATAAGAAATGTTTGATGTAACGAGGAACTACAGATCCCACAATTCACTTGTCCTGATGAGGCCAAGTCAGAGTCCGGACCTAAATCTGATAAATCTTAATGGATTTAATTTGAGCGGGGTGTTGGGGTACAGCCTCCTTACATTTTCTCATAAGGTAACAGTGGCAAGGAAAAATCCCTAAACATCGTATTATAATAGGAATGAAACTAAATAATGTAATTAAGTTTATAGTAATTATTTAAATGAACAGAAACTCAAAAATCGAACCGTTTGCTGAAGAAATGAAAAGTTAAATTGATTTGTAAAAGAAATGAACAATAAAAACTTGTCATCCTAAAAAGAAGGAACCTGATAATAAAAGGAGATCAGAGCTGAGGGAATTCCATTTTCATCTTAATCTAGATCTTTGATTTTTATTTGTTCCTTTTTAAAATTCGCTTGTTTATTTGATCTGGAACAATAATCCTATGAGAATTAAATTATTTTCTAGAACGTTTCTTTTTGTTTCCTAACGAGGTTTCTAATTTATAATCCTGTAGCGAGGGATTTTCCTTTAGCTTTAATAATCTGATTTAGAGTTTAAAATTAAATGTTTTATTTCTACAGCTGTTCAGCTCAGAATTCCTCTTGGCCGCAGATGTTCTGTTCTCATTAATTAATTGGATTTATAAATCTCACACTTTAAGCCTGATTAAATCTGATCTTAAATCAAACCTGATCCGATTCTGATCCCAAACTTAGAGCTTATAAATATTAAACTCTAAATCATTTATCTTACTCATGAAGAATCCAGTGTTCTACGTCTGTAACGGGTAAAAGTATGTGAACCCCTGCTTTCAGCATCAGGTTAGAATTATTTAATCTGAGATTATTGTGTTCTTACAAATCGATTACCTGGATAATCAAATGCCCAGTTTTTAATTAAAAAGGATTAAACTGATCTCAGAATTGGTTCCTGCTTTTTAATCCCTTTTCAGACTGGATAAAGATAAACCTTAGGGCAGGATTAGGATTAATAAATCTGGATTATTGTGCTTTTAATTCTGCTCTAGGTGGCCACCTGCTGGACATAAAATGTTATTGCATTCTCTTAATGAAAAACAAAACCAGCTATTTTGAAATCGGCTCATTTCATGCAGTTTTATTTTTTACAATAAAAGATTAAATTGTGGTTTTCTAAGGTTTATATGTTTTTTAATTAAATTAGCAGACTGGGCTTATTTCTGGGTCGCTTTAATCCTTGTGGATTTAACATTTAATCCTGGATTAACGGTTCGTTAGATTAAGAAATCCAGATTCAAATCTTTAGCATTCAAAGATTTATCATCTGTTAAAAAAAAAAAAATTTCTTTTAAGGCCCCGGATCTTCTTTCTAGCTACACTATTACAGTAGTGCTGCCGGAGTCTCTGCTACACTGTTATACACACTGATTAATTCACTCATCTTTATAACGACATATTCTGTTTTCTATCCGAGCTCATGTTCTGGTACCAGTTCCAGTTCTTATTAGTAAGTTCTGGTACCAGTTCCAGTTCTTATACCAAGAAGTTCTGGTACCAGTTCCAGTCCTTATATTAAGAAGTTCTGGTACCAGTTCCAGTCCTTATATTAAGAAGTTCTGGTACCAGTTCCAGTTCTTATAGTAAGAAGTTCTGATACCAGTTCCAGTCCTTATATTAATTAGTTCTGGTACCAGTTCCAGTCCCCACACAGTGAATCAGTCTCTTCGTATAAAAATATTTTATTTATCCTCTGTACAAACGGAAGGTTCCTTCGTCAGAAAATGGAAAAATACTCGTTAATACTTCGGTACATAAATATTGCTTTGGCACGTGGAAAGTCGAGCTGAGAAACGAAAAAAAAAAAAAAAAATAATAAACGCTTACGATTTTAGCCAACCAGCAGCTTCAGCAAGAGCAGAATCGATCATGACAACCAGCAGCTCCCAAATCCCTGCTGCACAGATCGATAAAGGCACGGGAAAAGCCACGCCCATCAGCGCTGCTAGGTACGAAGTTGCATAGCGTTAATTACCCCACCCTTTACAGACAATCCCTTATAGGCGGGTAAATGAGCCAGAGTTTAATACGCCATCGTGAACCCTGAGCTCCCTCCCGGGTTGCCATGACCGAGCCGAGCGAGCACAAATCCCTTTAAAACGAAAATAAACAGCGTCCTAAAATTCCTGAGAGCCTAACGTAGTAACCTTACTTAGGAAAATCGTTTGAGAGAAGCGCTGCAGTTTTGTTATTTATAATTTTTTTTTTTTGGAAGAAGCCGTCGAAGCATTTTCGCTGAGGTAGAGAATGAAAACTCTGACGTCGCGCCAACGGTGGCCACCAGGGGGCGGCGCGTGTTCCCCAGCACGGCCTGTAATAGCAGTGTAACACCACACGGGGGCGCACGACCGGCGACCACCTGGTGACCTTACCAAGAGGCACTTTTCATGGCTGGCGTTACTATTGGAAAGTAGCGTAAGTTACGTTTAAATGGTGAGAGCGGCTTAATTCATAACAGGGCTTCGTACGTAACTAAGCGAGGCGTTAACGTAACCCCAATTAACATCACACAGCTTAGCTCCCACATTCAGTAGTCGTTCCCTTTTGTTGGCGTCCTGCGGGGGGCGCTCACTGAGTCACGCAGTTCTCGCCCATGTCCTGAGCGTAGCGGTCGGAGATGATGGTACGAAGCTCGTCGATGTCCTCCCTCAGCTGACGGACCTCCAGCAGCTTGGCCCGGGGTGCGTCCTCGCCCTGGGGCGTCTCGCTGTCCTCTCCCGAGCAGCTCATGG
>JAUZST010012334.1:0-11501 GCA_034779995.1 Parotocinclus haroldoi
ATATGAGCCGAAGTGAGTCAAACGAACCCCTAAGTTTGAAAATTGGACGACTTGAAGTAGAGTGGGACCCTCTGTTTCATGAGGCCTGGGCTGTGGTGGCACAAACAGACCAGGGTGACCCCTGGACACCTTTCTCCTCGTATATGATATATAGAAGTGTAGTGTATATATGTTGTGACTATCACCCATCATTATTTATACACAAACAGACCAGCATAGACCACTGCGCAATACTAGTGGGCTGTTCTCAGTACAGCTGTGACACTGGCATGATTACACCATGTTCATTTTGCATAATGGATAACAGAGAAAATAATTAGAGGCTAAGGGGCAAAGGTTGTAATTGTAAGCAGAAAACATGGTTGAGTGCAATATACAGAACTTAGTAACCCTTCATGTTTTAGCCCAGATCCCTGTTTTTAGATAGCACATGGTGCAGCAGGTGTAAGCAGGTGTTGAAGGGGACCTCGCCCACTGTAGGGCCAGCAGGAGTCGCTGTTGCAGCATTAGGTGTACTTAAACATATGTCTTAGTGTCCTTACTGCCAGATGAGCTGCTGGGCCACTCTTGACCCCGTATTGCTTTAGGAATGTGTAGAACGATGAGTGAGTGATATTATGGGAATGAGCTTCATCAGTGGTGGTGTGTGTTTTCCTAAACAGAGTGTGTGGCTAAGACGGGGATGATCCTGCTCTGTGGAGAGGTAACATCAAGGGCCGTGGTTGATCTCCAGAAAGTGGTCAGAGACACAGTACAGCGTATCGGATACGATGACTCATCCAAGGGTAAGGTAGCGTTTTAAAATGAACAGAAACATTAAAAAAAATGAAAGTTTTAAGCTTTTATGTTTGTTTAGTCATCCCTTTAAGAAGTCCTTTATTGGAAAATGGACTGAATTAGGTACGGCTTATTGTTTTTGTTGTGTCTGCAGGATTTGACTACAAGACCTGCAATGTTCTCATGGCCGTGCAACCGCAGTGTGATGAGATTAGTGACTGTGTGTTTGAAGGGCGTGATGAAGAGGACATTGGTGCTGGTGATCAGGTGTGATTGTCGTCATATGTATGTTTTTGTTCATTTTGCAGCTTGGTTTAGGCCCTGGATTGCGTTTTACCCTTGGCTAGGCTTGCAATGTAGAGGTTAGGTGGTGCAGTTACAGGTCCCTAAAACTGAGTACGGTCCCATTCAGAGTGCAGTTTACTCACTTCCAAATAATTTCTATGCATTGTTTGCTCGCACCATTAATTTTAACATTGTTATCCTTTGTTGCTGATGTTGATCCTAAGACTGTAGTGGCTCAATGGTTCATTTACTGGACTGTGGATCAGAAGTTCCAGGGTTCAAATCCAACCCCTGATAAGCTGTTGACTCACAACTGTGTGGACTCTATCCCTTGGAGCGTCTGTTAAATACTGTAATTGTAACATAATTTATTTATTTATTTTCATGTTCCGCAATTGTTTACTTGTATCCAGTAACATAAGAGCATCCACCCAATCGACCTAGCCCCCACCCCCACACAGAGCCTCAGCGATCTGGGATCCCACTTCTTGCAAAACAGGAGGTAATCCAGAGGAACCACAGAGCAGAAACTGTGCACAACCTGGACTTAATCGAAACCAGTCAACTGAAAGCTAATCTAAGCAAACCACAAACAGAGCACTGGTTTTCAGTGTAGAATCACTCTGGTTCATATCATACCTTTGGTAAGGGTGGGTCTGTTGGACACAAAGAGTTGGGTTTCAGTTCGTTGTCATTATTAAGACCAGCTCTTCTCTGACTGGCACCTTCAACAAGTCCAGGTTGTTGTTATTGTTTGCCGTTTGATTTCTACTGTTTTGTGTATTTCACCAGATTAAATCCCAATCTGGGTTTCCATGTCTCAGTGTGCTTTGCTGTGGGTGCTGGGTCTGAGGTGTGTGTAGCAGTGTAGGGATGATTTCCATCAATGGAAAGTACTGTGCAAAAGTCTTAGGTATTCTATATTTTCAGTTTATATTCTTCCTAAACTTTTCATTTTCATTAATATCCATCTTCAACCTGTTGCTTGTTTTACTTTTACTTTAATATACTATTTATATTATTAGGCATTCATTTAATTAACATCTAGGCCACCCATGGAGGTCGGGTCCCATTTTGAGTCTTGGTCCTCCCAAGGTTTCTTCCTTCTACTTTAAGGGAGTTTTTCCTTGTCACTGTTGCCCTAGGCTTGCTCAATTTGGGATCGGCCTTTTATGGTAATATAAGATTGTTAAGCTGCTTTAATACAATGCTCCATTGCAAAAAGCGCTATAGAAATAAATTTGAATTGAATCGAATATAAACATTTATTATTTATTCGTATAGTGACCTACGACTTGCAGGATGAACTGTTCTGCCTGACAACCGAGCTCTGATTGGCCAGCCTGATTTTAATTCATCTGCGAAACACCGAAATTAGATTAAACTCTGAGCAAATAATTTATGCAGTCCGACGTTTTGGACTTGCGGCTTTTTTTATTGCATATTTATCATACTCAATGAGAAAAGACCTTTAAGGGGACTAACAAGGTATGTAGAGAAATTAATTAATTAGAGACTACAGTCTACAAAGTGCTACAAACTACAAAGTGCTTGTATAAAGTACTTCAATAAAGAATAACCAGAATATAAACGTATATTTACAGGGTGAGTCAAAAATAACAGGACACCCCTTTATTTCATAAACAAAAGGGAAAATGACATATCTGAATATCCCAGCACGTAAAATGGCCCTAAAAGAACATGGCCATCATCTTGAAAGTGGCCATATTGGATCAGTTGGGAAGGTAATGGTCATGTAACATATCACAAAGGAACAGAAATTGTCTCGGAAATTGATTGCCGCGGATTTGCGGTATCTCTTGCGGTTCAAAAGTTATCAACAAAGAAGTGTTTCGAAACTTTTGTTGTTCATCAAAGGTAACTGAGGATGGAATTGACGAGTCTGATGTCTGGAGTTCTGGAGAACTGCCTCATCATGGCCGCAAATTTCAACAATCGACACCCAGAAAGATGACCAATTTCACACAGCATAGTTACGTCCGAAGAGTGTCAGCAGCGCACAGTGTGTCCTGTGTCTTTTGACTCACCCTGTATAATGCTTAATGCTTTTGCACAGAAGAGGTGAATTTAAATGTATGAACTGAGCTATACAAGTTGTTGTAATTTGGATTATTTTACTACAGGGTTTAATGTTTGGCTATGCAACAGACGAGACAGAGGAGTGTATGCCACTGACCATCCTTTTGGCTCATAAGCTCAATTATAAGATGAAAGAGCTGTCACAGAATGGAGAGTGTCCATGGATATTACCCGACTGTAAATCACAGGTAAACAAATGGAAAGGGGTCATCAATTATATTAGAGGTGCAGATATTAGAAGTTTCCTGACCTATTCTAATTTCCCTTTTTTTAACATACAACTGGCCGATTCCAATTTTGGTTGATTCTAATTCTCTTTTTTGTATTATTTGAATTATATTATTATTATTATTATTATTATTTATATTATTATTATTATTATTATTTGAATTATAAATGACACCATACAGAATCATTTTTGGTCAAATTTTCTTTTTATGAAGACTTATATTTCAGCAGAAAAAAATATGCACCGAACAAACCTTTTCTTTTCACAAACTTCCAAATAAAACATAGAGCAATATTTGTACTATTACAAATGAAAACATTAATGCTGACATCTAGTGCTACCTAATGTAAAGATGACTTGACTTTGACAGGTCACCGTGGAATATCGTGATAACATGGGAGCCATGGAGCCAATCAGAGTCCACACTGTGGTGATCTCAGTTCAACACAAACCAGACATCACGTTAGCTGAAATCCGGCAAAATCTGCTGGAAAAAGTGGTTAAAGTCGTTATACCGGCCAAGTACCTGGATGACAGGACGATCTATCATCTGCTCCCTAGTGGAAAGTTCCTCATGGGTGGACCACAGGTCAGAAATAAAGTGTCGGATATCTCATGATATTGATTGAATAATATGTTAAATTTGAGAACCAGAATCTAAATATTTAGGCATTTGGGCAAGCTGAGGGTGTTGCTGCTCAGATGCCCAGCATATGCAGGAGAGTAACTGCATATACAGTGGATATAAAAAGCCTGTTCATGACAGCGAGACAAATATTTTCACAACTTTTTCCACCTTTAATGTGACCTGTAACCTGTACAATGTAATTGAAAAACAAACAAAAATCTTGCAGGGAGGTGAAGTAAAAATAATGAGCTGAGATAATGTGGTTGCATAAGTGTGCACACCCTTTTAGAACTGGGGGGGGGGGGAGGGCTTGTAGTAGGCTTGTTCTGACATTTTTGTAGCCACATCATCCAGCACAAGCCATGGTCTGCAGAGAGCTGCCAGAGCATCAGGGGGATCTCATTATTCAAAGAAGGCTAAAAATGAAGAAAACTGGTCAGCGAGGCTGCCAGGAGGCCGACAGCAGCACTAAAAGAACTGGAAGAATTTCTGGCAAGAATTGTCTTTGCAGTACATGTGACAACAATCTCACGTCTTCTTCATATGTCTGGGCTATGGGGTAGGATGGCAAGACGGAAGTCTTATCCATCAAAGAAAAACATCCAAGCTCGGCTTAATTTGGCGAAGAGACATCTGAAATCTGAAACGCATGTGGGAAATCGTGTTATGGTCTGATGGAACCAAGGTAGAACTTTTTGAACATCATTCCAAGGTATATTTGGTGCAAAAAGAACACTGCTCATTACCAAAAGAACACCATACCTACAGTGAAGCATGGTGGTGGCAGCATCATGCGTTGGGGCTGTTTTTCTTCAGCTGGAACTGGAGCCTTAGTCAGGTTGGACGGAATTATGAACAGTTCCAAATACCAGTCAGTGTTGGCACAAAACCTTCGGCCTCCTGTTAAAAATCTGAAGATGAAGAGGAACTTCATCTTTCCGCACGACAATGACCCAAAGCACACAGCTAAATCAACAAAAGAATGGCTTCACCGGAATAAGATTCAGGCTTTGGAATGGTCCAGACCTGAATCCCATCGAACATCTGTGGGGTGATCTGAAGAAGGCTGTGCAGAGGAGATGCCCTCGCAATCTGTCAGATTGGCAGAAGATGTGCAACGCTGATAGGCTCCTTCCCAAAAAGACTGAGTGCTGTAATAAAAGCCAGAGGTGCTGAAACAAAGTATTAGTTTAAGGGTGTGCATATTTATGCAGCCAGGCTATTGTAAGTTTTTTTTATTTGATATTTTTCTGCTTTATAGGTTTCAGTTTGGTTTTCAATTGCATTGTACAGGTCACAATGAAGGTGGAAAATGTTGTGAAAATAAATGTCTTGCTCTTGCTCTCATTTTTTCACGTCACAAAAACCTGGCATTTGATCAGAGGTATGTAGACGTTTTTCATATCCACAGTAGCTGCAGTTCAACATACACAGTTCAGAATGATTTCTGCTGAATTTGTATTTATGTGTTTTATTGGATTTCCAATGCAAAGATGAACTAACCCTAACCGATCCATTGTAACCCGAGGAGCACCTGTATTTTGATTTTGGATGCGCAGATTATTCGAAATATTGATACTGTATTCAAATATCCTGTACTCCATACCTGTATAATATTAATGTCATTGGAAAATAGTCAGACATTTTCTTCTTACTGAGATTTTTTGTCCATGTTTGAATATGTTTTAATGAACAGGGAGATGCAGGTCTTACAGGCAGAAAGATTATTGTTGACACATATGGTGGTTGGGGAGGCCATGGTGGCGGTGCCTTCTCTGGTAAGGATTACACCAAAGTGGATCGTTCCGGAGCCTATGCTGCCCGCTGGGTGGCCAAATCACTTGTCAAAGCCAAATTATGCAGACGGGTACTTGTGCAGGTAAGAGAGAACACATTGGGTTTGATTGCTTGATCCCAAATCGGCTCTTGTTTCCAAACAAAAACATTATATTGTTAATTAAGGTTATCACCGCAAGCCAGTCATAAACAGTAGAATGATTTCAAGGTGCTAGTCTTAATGTTGATCTTTTTCATGCCGAATTGGGTCTTCAGCTTAAGAGGCTGTGGCAAATCCTTTTCTGAGATGTAACCATCCCCTGTTAAGCTAGCGCTTGATGTTTGATGTTACAGAGCTTCTCAGACCTATCTGAACAGATTTAAATTTACAGCAGACTTTTAGCAGATGCCGGGTGACTTACAGAAGTGTTTTGTAGTCTTGTTATAAGACGTTACTTCATGCTCACAAATAGCCAACACCCCAAATACGGCATCCAACTAAAACCCTGTTAGACGTTGTTATAGAAAAAAGGACACAGCTAGACCAACTTAGTAAATGCAGAGCTCAGCTTAGCTGATGAAGGATACAAAACAGAGAAAGCTATTAAGAGCCGCTCTGGGTCTTATCCTGCCTCTGGTGGGTTGAAGTCTGTCAGCTACAGTCTTGTGGTTTGGTTCATTGGCAATGTAAAGCCCAGCCCTGGGTTAACTGGCACTGTTACTGGTAAGTCCAGATTGTTACACTCGGTTTGTTACTGTTTGCAGTTATGGCTCTTAAATAGATTGTATATGAATTATAGGAGTTTTATGAAACGTCACTTTATATTCATTCTTTTTTTTTCCTTCAAAGGTTTCCTATGCCATTGGCATAAGTCATCCTCTGTCAATTTCCATTTTCCATTATGGGACATCCAGCAGAGATGAAGATGAACTACTACAAATCGTTCAGAAGAATTTTGACTTAAGACCAGGGATAATCATCAGGTAAGCAGAATGAGCTTAAAAATTAAAATAAAGCCCTCAGATATATGTAAGTTTGCGACAAACTGGGTGTGGTGTGGTATGATTAGGCACCGAGTCGTGCCACAATAGGATGCACAAAAAATGCTGCCCCCGCTGCTCTATTAAAAAGGCTTCCGGGTGGGAGATGGTTGGCGACTAGACATGCCTCTATGACAAATCTGTAGATGGCTGGGCATGTAGATTCTCCACACTCATAGTTTGCTGAATTTGGCATCCCAGCTGGTCCCATAAGCGCTTGATTGGTGCTAAATCTTGCGACTGCAATCTGGCAGAGACAGTCTTGGGAAAACTCTTGTTGTAGTGGCTGAGCATTATCCTGCTGAAAAATTCAATTGGGAAGCCCTGCCACGAGAGGCAACATATATGGCCACTGGATGTCCTGCACATATCGCATAGTTGTTAGTGCCCCTCATATCACCACTAGGGGTGACCCACTGTTGTATGCGATGGCACCCCAGATCACACCAGCAGTTAGGGCAGTGAATCTCTCCACAACAAAGGCAGGATTGAAGCACTTACCACGAGGCTTCCATACTCAAACCCAACCATCGTAGAATCCCAACCAGAACCAGAACCTGGATTTGTCCCTAAAGATGATACGGCTCCAGAGTCTGTCAGCTGGGGAAAATGTCTTCAGTTGCATTGTAGAGGCAATACTATGGCAAGACCCAGCGCCTGTTCAGACCACAGCTCTAATAATTGACATATCTTCCTGCGACGTAACAGTATGCATAGCTTTGCAGCAATCAGACACTTCTATATGGATACGTGTTTGCTTTGTCAACGAGTGTCGAAACAATATTGTTCCCAATATTGTTTACAAGGTGACCCTGAAAATGTACTTTTTAAATCAATAATGTTTAACAGTCTTAAATTCTGTTTACAGTTCAGCACAGGACACACAAAAATCACATAAATTGGGGGATAATCCATCACGGAAGATTTCATTTTGAAATATCCCCTAATTTTTTTTGAGCAGTTTATATGAATTGTTATGTGAAATAAATTTAGATTGATAAGTTCGTGGTGCAATTATCATATCTCATTCCTGTATAGGGAACTTGATCTGAAAAGACCAATATACCAGAAAACCGCCAGCTATGGACACTTCGGAAGAGAAGAGTTTCCTTGGGAAAAACCAAAGAAATTGGTGTTTTAGTGCAATTTTTAAAAACTTTAATGACACACAGTATCGCTACACTACTAATGCCTCATGCCACCAATGTAATATTATGTTTTGTATAATAGTGTAATAATTTCTTATTACTTGTCTGCTGCAATAAAAGGTACGTTGATTTGATCATAATGTATGTGTCATGATTGTTAGTTAAATTATGTCTATGCCTATGGTCTTAAAGTTGAATATTACCAGTTCTTACTCTGATGATACCCAGCCGTGGGCTGTCTTTTTGCCTACCTACTACAGTGAATAGTCTGGGGTTGCTGTTTTGAGATCTGTCCCAAATGAAGCTGAAAGAATGTCACGCCAAAATCCATTCTAGAACTTTGAGTACAAAGGAGTTGTGTTGCATCAAGCTGCTTTTACCAGTTGTCTTTACAAGACATATGCCAGATATAGTGTGCATTATGGGTAATAATATAATGCACTAACCAGGGAATTCTGCTGTCCACCGAGAATTTGGACAGTACTACAAACTGACAACTTTACTAAATAATGCACAGATCAAATTAAGAGACATTCTGTTCACTTGTGTCTCAAAACTATGGTCACGGCCGTAGTGGACTGGATTCCTTGGCCATTGCATCACAGAAGGCTGTACCACAATTCACATGTGCCACATTTGTTAAAAACTAAGCAGAAAGCATGTAAGGTAACTGAAGTAACCGCATTTTTTTTTTTAAACCAAGCTGTGTGGAAGATCGTCTCATCAAACCTTGAAGCGGGTGGGTTACTGCAGCAGTAGGATTACAGCATGTACCATTCCTGTCAGCTGAGGCTAGTAAAGGCTACCATTGGCACATGCTCGCCTTGATTGGACAAGAGTGGAAAACTGTTGTCTGGTCTGATGAGTCTCAATTTCTGACAGTCATATGGTCTTATGGTCAGAATGTTTCATGTAGAATTAAGGCAGATCTGAAGGCAGGACAGGGTCCAACCCGGTACTGGCAAGGCGCACCTAATTTAGAGACCTGTGAGTGTACACCAGACTGCACGTTACTAAAACGTACAACATACTGAATAATACTGGTGATGAATGATCTCTTTTTGTGTGTCGTATTGCATGAATTCCTCAAATGTGGTAATAAGGACGAAACAAAAAGCGACTTTAAGCCACGCCAACGTTATCTCAACTGATCACACATACTAGTCCTGCAGGTGGCAGTAGTGTCGACGCTCAACGTCCACAACCTCAATATAAAAGAAGCAAAAAGGAAGGATGGCGACGCGCGTGAAGGTTAGACGCGCTGGCAGAATTTGAACTTTGTATTAACATTAGAATTAAACTTTTCATTTCATCTCATTAGCGTTACTTTTATTCTACGCTGTTATAGTTTGGACGTGAGTTACATGTGTTGATGTGGTACATTAGAGTGTAAACTGCCGATTAAAGCAGAATTTCGGTCCAAATAAATGAGGATTTGTTTTTGTACGTTAGGATTTGGTCCAAATAAGCGGCTGCTCCCATTAACCGGTGGTCCAATTAACCGGATTCGACTGTGTGTGTGTATGTGTGTGTATATATAAATGTATATATAAGTCAGTGCCAGTTTAGAGTAATCGATTAACAAAGTGCATGTCTTTGGACTGTGGGAGGAAACCGGAGTACGTAGAGTAAACCCATGCAGACACGGGGAGGACATGTCAGGCCTAGGCCACTCCACCCTGGAATTAAATCTAGGACCTTGTTGCTGTGAGGCATGGTGACATGTAAATCAGGCGAACCATTGTCATTGCTGGGTTGAGAATCTCATACACCAAAAATTCTGCAGCTTTTAAGATATTGAACTACTGATCAGAAGGTCCAGTGTCAGCACTGCTACCATTGGGCCCTTGAGCAAAGGCCTTAACCCTCTTGGATTGTACCATGTAATCAGTTATAAGCTGCCCTGGATAAGTATATGTTCTAAATGATCCTTGATCCACTGATGCAGTGGTGCAAAGCTGTCAACAAACTGTGCATAACAGAAGCCAATGTCCTTAATTCTGTTGGTGTGAAATGTGTTTGTATGATAATGAAATTAGTACAAGGTGACTTTAGCTCTTAAGGCCGTGTGTTTAAATCTAGCTGGAATCTTAGCTTGGTGATACAGTCTATAGTATGCACTACTAGAACTACAATGATCTCTATTGTTACAGGTACTTCGGGTGTTTAAAGCCCTACATCGAACACGAATGAATGTATTTAAAGATGACCAAAGGGCTTTGACAGGTTGGTACATTTTATACACTAGCTTATTATAGCCACATATATATATATTAAAACAGCTGGTAAAACAGGTTTAGGCTACAGAGACCTTTAAAGCCTGCATCCCAAGAGCCCCCAAAATGACTTGCCCTAAATTAATCATTTGTAGCACAGCATTTTTTTTGTTTAGTGAGGCTTGTTGAGTTTTTAAAATTCCTTTTGGCGTTATGAAGTCTGTTTTCTGCACTACATCTACAGAATGAAAAACTTAGTGTTATGGAAAGATTATTGAGTCACTTGTCTGATAAGCAGTATATAGCAGTATATAACCCTGGTGTATAGAGATAGAAACATTTTTTTGTTTATTGCAGCTGCAAGACTGAAGATAAATGAAGAATTTAAGAAAAACAAGGACATGACATCAGAAGAAAATATACGAGAGGTATGTGACAGCCTGTAGTAGTGTTGGGTGGTTTGATATACTACTCACAAAAATTTGATATTATTATTATTATAGTTGATCTCCCCCAATGAAATATCCTTTACATTTTTGTGAGCAGTCTAGTATTCTGGGATCCCACAGTATTAGAAAATTGGGAGATTATTTTAATGTAATTCACCAAATTTCTGTTTGACATGCTGGATTTACCACCTTCAGGCACAGTTTTTAGACAAGGACACTGTAATTGACACACAATGATCAATAGATGGCACCAAAATATGCTGCTCACAATTTCTCTTCAAATTGAATTGTCCCCTAATTTTTGTGAGTAGTGCAGATTGGTTAGAAAATCAGTTTGTTTTCGTCTAATGTGTCATTCATCTTCGTGTTTATAATTGGTGTGCTGAGGCTATTAGCTGAGAATACTTTTTGTCGATCTTAGCATAACGTTCTGATTACTTATTTATGTATTTGTGGAAATCATGGTTTAAAGGCATACATTACAAATAAATACATAAACTAAATTTGAGCGTATTGGAGAAATTACTGGTGTGAGTGTGTGTGTACATATATATATTATTTATATGTATGTACACACACACTCACACCAATAATTTATATGCAGTCGATTCCGGTTAATCGGACCACATCGGGACACAATCGTTTTGGATAATTTATGTAACATATTAAATGTTTATTAAACCTTTATTGTAGGATTTACATGTATAGCGAACGTACAAACAAGAACTACTGTTGCTTAGCAACTTTGTTCAGTGAAAAATAAATTAGCAAACGGGTTTTTATAAACGATCTCCAACACAATGTATAGATACTCAGCATGCGAAGTAATAATACTGTAAAAAACAAGTTCTT
>JAUZST010012335.1:0-11500 GCA_034779995.1 Parotocinclus haroldoi
ACTGTAAAGCTGCTTTGAGACAATGTTACGTTGTAAAAAGCGCTATATAAATAAAATTGAATTGAATTGAATTGAAGACATACGTGTTAGGTTAATTGGGGTCTCTAAAAAGTGGCCCTTCGTGTGTGACTCTGTATAATATGCTAATGCTTACACTACAATGTTATAGTATAACAAGGACCTAAGCAGACTATCACACCATTAACCAGGTGTGCTATAAGAATTATTCATTCATTCATTTTCTTATCTGCTAGTCCCAGTCATGAATGCAGGACTGCAGGTGCCCAACTGGCGACACAGGGCACAAGGCAGGAACAATATCAGATGTGATAATTCATTTTAGGGCACACATATTAACATACTCATACACACTCACAACATCAATGGAAACACCAATTTACCCAACAAGCATGTATTTAAAATGTGGAAAGAAACCAGAGTACCCCCCTCTTTAAAAAAAAAAAACACAGGCAGGACATGCAGACTCAAAGGTGGAGCCAAGGGATTGAATCAGGGATCTCAGAATTGTTCTCACCACTGCACCACTGTGCCACCCTCTGATATAGGAATATCCAATATCACATGTTCCACCTTTTAATAATGTTGTACTTATTCCTTATTACTCGTGTCACAACTTTAAGGTGCTGTTTTGTAGTCGTACAATGATGAGGGAAAAATGACAACACATACCACCTCATCTGGTCCTCATCATGTCCAAAGCAACAATTCAAAATCATGTTGCGGAAAATACACAACGGACCCATTGTGTTTCATGCACTTTCCAAATAGCACATCAACATTTGAGGAGGCTTGTGTTAAAACCCCCACACACTGCTTTTGCAGTTAACATGGTTTTATATAAAAGACATGAGAATCTCAGAAGAGCTGAGATTCTCTGTCACTTGTCAGTTAGGCGAGTGTTATAAGCCCATATAATTTGACATGCCAGCAGTCTACAGTGAGGATTATAATGTATCTACAGGCTTCTATGTTCATGTACATGTAGGAGTGCTTTAGAACATTCTGTATTTTGGAATAAATATGAATCAAATCATTAAGAAAACTAAATATTATACATAGTCATTTATTTATTGAGGTAATTTATCCAATCTTAAATATATATGGTGGGCAAAAGTATTTGGGACTGGGACATTGCGGGATGTTCACTTTCAAGATCAGGGAACGTTCAGATACTGCAACACTTTCAGCCTTTTATATAGTGCATTTTCAACAATTAAAGAAAAGTTGTTTTTGCATCTCATTTGCATTACAGAACAACTTTCTTTGACTTGCCATTCTGATGTTCTTGTTTATTTTTTTTAAATGCTTATTTTTTATCGCTTTGTATTCTTTTTGAAATATCCCCTAATGTATGTGAGTAGTGTAAATAAAAAATAGAATATGTTTTTGTTGAATGTGTATTTAGGTGTCTTATCAAATTCTCTGTAGTGAACTAATGGAGACCCAGCGGTGGCAGTTTTGCAGTGCTTTGATTTGAGCTCACATTCTACCCTTTAGTAATTCAGAGTCATAAAAACAGCCAGTGGGATTGCCAACTATGGCATTTGTGCATATATTGATGAGTCATTACAAAAGATTCTTATTCAGAAAGAATTACAGTTGAGCTTACCAGTTTAGAGTTAAGGTAAAGCAGTGACAGTTTGGCAGAGCAAGTATGTGAAGACTCAACCTTCTGATCAATAATCCAGTACCTTAACGACTGAGGCATTGTTTTCACACCAATTTCCCCAGTGTTCCTAAATACTCAGTGCATTTACTATGTAGAAAGCTTTTGAATTTATTAATCCAGTTGGTTTCTTTTTCGACCCAGGACTGACCACCCACTGCTGTTTCTAAGCCTGTTGTAGTAAGCTCATTACAGCAGAGATCATGGACATACACTGGCCAGCATTTACTGCAGAGCTCTTTAGGGGAACACTCTGGAGAGTTGCTCATATTAAACACAGCAGTCTGAAACCACCAATGAGGGGAAATGCCACTAACTCAGTCCAATTTGGATTAGTGCTTTTTTAATGACATTTGAGGATGAAAAGCAGCTGAATAGCTTCTTCACATGTATTCCTTTGCCCAAAGGGAGAATAGATCTGTCTTTGAGAAAGCAAGACTTCTGCTTCCGCATTCATCCTCTGTGCTAAATCTCCTAATAACCAGGGACCGAAATAGAGCTATTAGCAGTCAGCAGCGGAGAAATGCTAATCTGGAGGAGCTACGCTTCCCTAGCTCACAGCTAGTCTCGCTCCACCTTAGTTCTACTTCAGCATCTCTTAATATTAACACCTGACAGCACATTAGATGATTGACTCCACACAAAGGAATCAAGTAGACGTTATTTTCAAAACATTTCACGTTAAGATTATTAAACAAGTAATCAAATCCCTGAATTGTCAAACACAGTTTGTACCACATTCACATTTCCAGCATTTAGCAGACGCTTATATCCCAGAGCGACTTACAACTCTTACAGTCTTGCAATCCAAGCAATGGTGGGTTAAGGGACTTGCTCAAGGACCCAACTGTGGCAACTTGGCAGAGGTGGGATTGGAACCCTAGACCTTCTGGTGCCTTCTGTGGCACAGTGGTTGGTGCTGTTGCCTCACAGCACTAAAGACCTGGGTTTGAGTCACAGCCTGGCACTGCCTGTGTGCATAGGTTTTCTGCAGACAATAAAAAAGAGTGTAATTGTCTCATTGTAAGTGAGCGTATATGAACGTGCACTGTGATGAACTGGTTCCAGTACCAGTTCCAACCCCACACACTAAGATATTGCTCCACTTCAGAATTACTGGTTTTCATCAACAGAAAGGAGTCCCACCATGTCCAAGCCACACCAGATGGCACCTAATGTCACTCTGTGTATTCGACAAAATATTTTTTATATGCATAATCGTTATGCCATCCTATTCAATATTGTATTCATGTGTTACTATTTACATTTTTTTAAGTTCTGTTACTACAAACCTCATTATTTCAATTAACATCTAAGTCACCCAAGGAAGATTTTTTTTCTGTTTAGAGGCTTGGTTCTCCCAATAATTTTTTCTTGTCATGGTTGCCCAAGGCTTGCTCAATTTGGGATTGGCCTTAGACCATAATGTAACAAAGCTGCTTTGAGACAATGTTCCATTGTAAAAAGTGCTATATAAATAAATATGACTTGATTTGGCACTGAAACATTTTCTTTATGTCAACATTTTTCAATAATTCACGTATAAAACCTTGAGCACCTTTCCATATTTGTGTAAGAAGTAAGAAAATTATTGGACCTCCTTTAACCTTCTGAATCATAGAAATTCATCATGATATCCTAGTAGGTACTGCAGCGGATATTGGCCCATGTGGACAGGAGAGCTTATAGCAATTGACTAAAATTAAATGGAGGTACTGCCATGTTATGAACAGCCTGTTCTACCTCAGTCACAGATGCTCTATAGAAGTAAGATCTGGGACCACTGAAGGCCAGGGAAGCAATGACATGGTACTGGTATCAGTCCATGACTATACGATACTTGTGGATGGTGCATTGTCCTGTAGAACATGCCCTTGTGCCTCAGGGTAAACAGCCACCATGAAGGAATGAACTTTGTCGAATGCAATTCTTAGGTAAGCTCTGATGTCAAAACATCCATCCACAGGTATTAAACAATCAGGGTGTTCTAAGAAAACATTCCCAAAATTACTCCACCTCCACCAGCCTAAATTGACAACACCTGACAGGAAGAGTTAATCAATTTCAATCAATCAACCTACTTACAATTCTGACCCTCCCATCAGCATTGTGTAATGTTAATGTGGATTCATCTGAGATGAACATCTAGATGTTTTTCCACTTCTCAATAATCCGATTTTTATGCTCTTTTGCCCACTGGGGTCTTGCCGTTCTGTTTCCCTTAGAAAGCAATCGGTACAGCCCATATGTACTAATGAGCGGTAGTGCATTCAACCACATTCGTTGGACCAAGTATGTGCCTGTAAAATGTATTTGGCTGTTTACCAATTGTTCGTCAAAACGATTCTTGACATCCACCTTTGAACCCTTTTGGAGACTTGTTATTTATATCCACAGGATCCCCTTTTGGTGGACATTTTTTCTCAATCACCTTTGCTTGAGAAATTTCCATTTTTTAAACTACTGGCTCTGGCTGGTCCACCACTGATGACCATGTCTTATTCAAGTTGCTCAGGTCACTCAATTTTCCAATTCAAATTTGGATTAACAGTGAAAGTTGGCCATTTTCAGGTGCACATTAAATAAAATGCCTAATTTCCACACAGGGAAGCATCAATCGTGAAACCTAGTGTAAAACTGTAGTGTTTGCAGCTTTTCAGATTATTGTTGGTGCTCCACAAATACAAAGTCTTGATTAAGGAGTCTGATGCTTAGTGAGCAATTTTTTTTCACCTCCCCGAAACATGCCAGTATGGTAACCACTAAAACCACCTTTGCCTCTAAAATAAACCAAACATAACTATAATTAATATGAAGCAGGGTTTGGGGAACAAAAGTTTGACACTTGCCTTGTATTGACACTTGGTTGTACTGTGTGTGTAGCTTTTAAAATGTTGTCCGTGTCTCTGTAGTGTCCTAACTTTTATAATAAATATTCCATTATTCATGGCTTGCTCAACATTCACAGGCCCTCAGGATGTAGAAGGGAATCAAGCTTTGATACTCATCTATGTGCCCAACTATCTTACAAAAGCATATAAATATATCCTGTTAAGTGTTTCTGAGATGTTTCTAAACACATTCACTGTTGTGTGTGTTTTTGCAGTAAGCATATTGAAATCCTGAGGTTAATATTAAAGAGGCACAATGCCTGTTGTTTTTCCTCAGTATTTTACCATGACACATGACTGAACATCCAGTTAGAGTTAAGAAATCTCAAACCGACACACAAACGCAGCATGGTTGTGTTTATCTCATGTATAATTGCATGCAAAATAAAACAGTCGAGGTGGCAGTAATGCACGGTTGCTAGCACAAGGCTTTCACATTAATGTTTTGCTCAATACCTCACAAAGCCAAAAGCTGCCATCTCACCACTACAGTGGCTAAAAGCATGATGGCATGTAATACCTTCGCTTACTTTGGAGCATTTTCCTTACTTGATTGTAAATTCTGATGATGATATACAGTTACTTAACATTCATGAAAGTGCATGTTGTACGATCTTGTTGTCAAAGCATCATATTACATACAGTAGCATGCAAAAATCTTAGGCCACCATTAAAATAAACTATTTCATAAATCAACAAATATAAATAGTGGTTAAACTGCACTGCATGTACACTTCTATAATCCCTCCATTATCTTCCACTTAATCTACACGGGGGCCAGCCGGTGCCCACCTGGCAACTCTGGGTACCAGGGCAGAAACGACCCTAGATGGGGTGCCAATCCATTGGAGGACGCACACAGTCACACACTAGGGTAACACGCATGTCTTTGGACTGTAGGAGGAAACCAGAGTACCCGGAGTAAACCAACGCAGACATGTGGAGGACATGCAGACTTTACATAGAAAGGATCCAGACCGCTCCAACCTGGAATTGAACCCAGGTCCTTCTTGCTGTGAGGCAGCGGCGCTACCGACCAAGCCACCGTGCTGCCCCCACTTATATACTGTACAACAGAATAAACTGTTTGGAGCAGTTAAGAGACACCAATTAATGTATAATTAAAGTTTTTGGACTGTGTATGGAAACCGGAGATCCCAGAGTAAAACCACATGGGCACAGGGAGGACATGCAAACTTTACTTTGATCGAACCCAGAACGTTATAAGTTGCTATAATATGACAGGGTTATCCACCTGCCCTCTAATTTCAGCTATCTAATCATGATAGCAGCAAGATTTTTAGATTTTATAAGTAACTGCTGATTTAACAGGCTTAGCTAAAAGTTACGTATAGATACGTTTATACATTACACATTTTAGCATTTCTTTTCATTTAATTGGGGCATGCTTAGGACATGTCATTCATTTTCTTTTGCCTTTTTTCTTTATTACATAATTGCATACTTTATGGGACCATAAAATCAAATCACAGACCATTTAAGACTCCTTTGTGAAATTGAGAGGCACAGCATGCTACTTGACATTTGGGTATGGATGCCTCTATCATTTCACTCAGTCCTGAAATTACTTTTTAAAGGACAAAAGATTGGAGACGTCATTATCTTGGTTGGTACATTAGGCGTGTGTGTATGTGGTACATATTTTATATGTATTTTTTGTATAAGCTTATATATCACTGCAACGACCAAATGTCCACCCAAGGATAGAAATATCTTACAGTTTTTACCTTGGTGATATTTTGCTGGTCCCCACATGGAAAACTGCTGCTCTACACTAACGGCAGCTTTAGGTTTTAATTGTATGGCATTGTAAAATGTAGCATTACTTATCTCAAATGTATGTGTGCGTGTGTGTGTGTGTGTGCGCATCTATTGCTTGTAGTCGGCATAAGGTCATACGACTGTTTCTTATGTTTTTCTGTACTTATGTTATTTCATGACCATGAATATTGAAATGGTCAGTTTGCTACACAAATAGCTTTTGATTTGCACAATTAGTTATTATGTATTTGATTTGCACATTAAAATCAGCACACCCCATCACCCCATGCAGGATTCTCAGGCATTTCCAAGCTAACTGATCTCTTCAACAGGTACCACTCCCAAATTCTATGTAACACTGAAGGGCCATGTTAACTGCTTTCCATTGCCTTCATCTCTCACCTGACCTCATTCACCACAACCTTATGATTACAAAGGTTTCACACCACTATAGTGACTTCAGCCCAGTAATGGGCTTCAAACCACCCAAGACTTCTGACTTCCTAAGAGGAGATCATGTACACCAGGTTAAGGAATTCTTTAAAGTGTCAATTTCCCCACACTGAACTGTTTGACAGGAATATTTCTGAGGCCATTCTTAAGTATTTTTCCATGGCATTTCCAAATTCCTTCCACTTTATTGCTGTCCACCAACACTGATTGCCACCTAGCCACAGCTTTTTGTGATTGAAAACATGAATAAAGTCCATTCTGACAAACTGTCCCTTCCCTCACTCAGCTCAAGCTTGAGGGATTTTAGACTGTAATTGAACAACCTGCTGAGGAAGCAAAGTGTTAGAGATAAGCACTGCAGGATGATGTGGCTCTCCAACACACATCTCCTTGACATTCGCTATATGCTCTTTATTTTTAATGAGAAATTGATACATAGTATGAATTAAAATTTAAAATTAATACATATGACATCAGCTTTCAGTGGCTACTTAAAAATCCTTACAATAACCTTTTTTTCCTTGAGATTTTGAGGTAGAATGTTTGAACTTCAGGATTAAGGATTTTAAAGAGATTCCTGCCTTTTGTCCTATTCATAACTTAATTGGTCGAGCCCTTTTTAACCTTTAAGTGTTTTCTGTTTTCATACTGCTGCAGGATTGTACTCATGATATTTTTGACCTTGATCAGTTAGCACTACAGAATAACTAGCTGTCTGCCATGACAATCTGACAAAGTCCTAAACTCCATGAACAATCAAGCACCCTACTGGGAGTCACTCCACACTGAATTAAGATGCATGGTTGTCCCCTGCAGTTCTGGTCAGTTTGAAAGGGGGTTACGGCAGCCTGAAGAGCATGGACCTCATCCAACCAAGCAGGAGAAATGAGTTCTAATCAGAGGAGATTGGAAAGAATAGTGAGCCGTTTGCCCCCGAGTGATCCCAATATAGTGCTACAACCGTTTGCAAGGACTCTGTAATTGAGCGTGCAGGCCAAAGTCGAGGGTCACTGAGTTGTGTGGCGACAGAAGGACAGGTGAACTAATGTAGTCTGCCAGAACTGCTGGTGTGTCCAATGTGAACCCTGTTCAGCTGAAGGTATTGTATCAATCATTCAGTTAGAAGCATAATAGTACAAACATATTAAGCACTTCTCTAATGTTGCATTTCTAAAGAGACGGCATATTAATAAATGCAGGTTAAGATTGTTAAATATCAAAAAGCTTTCAGCTAATTAAACTGTTAAAGCTTTTGTTTCCTCCATGGTACCTATATTAAATTATTATTATTATTATTATTATTGTTATTGTTATTGTTATTGTTATTATTATTATTATTATTATTATTATTATTATTATTATTATATTAAAACTAAAACATTTCCATCACTCTTTGGTCTCAAGTTTAGCGTCAATTAAAATATTGTCCATGAAGTTTAAAATAGTGTAAAATATCTAGAATCTATAACAGTCATTCAATTATTAATCCAAATGCTGAAAGAATATTATTAGGACTCAAATAATACTGGGCTGGATAAGGGACAACTCCAAATTTTCTTATAACAGCATATCTTCATTCAACATATTTATATATCTACAATTTAATTTTCAGTGTATATGAATAAAACCAACGCTTAATTTTTCTTAAAGGAGGTGATCACCTGAATCAACTTGTATTTACTGATTAAAAGTACAGGACATATGAATATTGTAAGTGAAACAAAGAATTATGAACTTTCCTAAATTAAAAAAAAGTATTTTGTTAGAAATTATTATAAACTTGTTTTGTTTGTATTATGTATATTATTAAATGATGTCTAAAAACACTATCTTATTTGATATTTGACCAGTTGTCATTACCAGCAAATTAATGTTCTTGTCACGGTTGCAAATAAAAAAAAATATTTGGATTATGTCAGTAGATTATAGAATGAAACAAAACTGTACAATTACCAAAACACATACTGTACTGTAACTTCAGATGGGTTTGCACGAGGATGAGTGTATGAATACCTGCAATTTGTGTGACAGGATTTAGAGATTGAGAAGAGGTGGTACAGTACAGCAAATATGTCACTTGATTTGTGAGAAATTGGTCACAAACAGATGTAAATGATTGGCAAAAGGGAGTGATGCATTTGGGTGTGCCATAGGCCATAGCGTGAAAGAAGCAGCTGAATTTGTAGCTGCATCGAAGAATACAGTCGTAGGTGTCTACTTGCAGTGGCAAAAATCCTTGTCTAATGTAAAGTCTAGTCAGAATCGTGGCCAGAAAGTGAATATGATGGACAGAGACTTCACAGCTTGTGAGTAAAAAAAATCACTTTGCATCTAGGCCGGAACACAGGTTCTTCAGTACTATTTTACGAATTAACACTCTGTAGGGAACTGCATACCATTAACATATGGAGCAGAGTGGCACACAATAGGCCTTTGCTCTCTGTCACACAGTGTGCTTGTGTTTTGATTGACAACATTTATGTATACTGTATATTCATATCTTGTCATGTAAACATTTCACAAGTTATACTGTTTATGACTGGAAATCTTGTCAGATGAAAGTTATTTCTGCCTGGATGTGAATGATCATCGTGTTTGTTTTTTTTTTAATAAACATCAGGGAGCCTTCAATGAGGTCTGAATGCAAGGTTTAATTCAGTCTGGAGGAGGATCTGTCATGTCCTGGGGCTTTTATTACAGCAGGTTTGAACCACAACTAGGTTTGCCTTATGCTTATTACCTTATTAAGAAACACAATACACCCATGGCTGTAGTTAAAGATGAAATTTCTCACATTTCCAGAGCTGCACATGTGATTGTTTGGCATGGCCATTCAGGAGCAGTCACACACCTGGACTGGTCTGCAAACTCCCAAGTCTGGAAGAGTAACTGGAACAATGAATAAGATGCCATTGATGGCATTTACAAAATCTGGCTGACAAACACAGATGTTCAGTGTCTTTTACGTTCAAAAACTTGCCTAGTCCATGCCAAATGCTGTTATTCCATAGCCAATACACTCTATTAGGTAAGTTTTAGTGACAGATTACTATTTTTTGTCCAGTGAGTTTATTAAAACAAGAGAAAATAATTTTGCAGTGGTTTCTTATTTTTTTCTAGTGCTGTATGGCCCAGTTTTAGCAATGGCAAGTAAACAAGTATTTTGTTGCCCCTTAAGACATGCAATCATATCATTCAGTCTCTGTAAAATAGTTGTTGAGATTTTGCATTTTGGACCAGATGCAGACCACTGGGCATAGCCTCTTTGCTGTCATTCTATGGTAGTCTGTAGACTGAAAAGAGTCAATGGTAGCCCAGAATTGGCTGGGGTCACACTCATGTGCTATCAGGTCAGGAGAGCTTCCATACGACACAGTTAATTCTGAATGGTAACGAGAATGAGGGAACGAGGCTAAACCCTGATGGAAGTTATTGTGCAATGGGCAGTAAATTTGCTTATACTACATATTTTAAAAGTGTAATTAGGATTTAATGCTGAGTGGAGCAAGTCATGCTGATGTTTCTTATTACAGTTTTCTGGGTCAAGTTTTCTACTGAAGGACAAGGCCAGATCAAGCTTTGCATTTAAAACATATTAGAGAGAGAGTGTGTGTGTGTATGTGTGTGAGAGAGAGAAAGCACGAACACTTGGCTCTTAGCGGCTGTGTGATATTAAAGTGCTGAATGTAGATATTACATTCAAAAGTCCCAAAATGCACTGCATGCTGCTTCAAATATTTTTTATTAGGAGAAGCCCCAATTAAATACAACCCTTTGATCCTGTCTCCTCCATTCCCTCAGCAGATAAACAATCACTCCTTCATTTCAAAGATCACATTCTGGAACTATGTACCTGTAACATAACTGTGCACAACACATTCAGTTTTTTTATATTTAATTCTTGCATTTTCACATCTTTCTTTGTAAAAACTGCATATATATGACCTCACAGTTTTGGTTATGAAATACTGTTTCACTATATTCAATCAGTGTAGGGACAGAAATAATGAGAACAGGTTTGTGTGTGTTGTATAAACCCATCCTGCAGAATAAACCTGAGTGAATCAGCAAACTCTGGCACACTGCTGCCATGGACATGAACAAGACTGACTTATGGACTTTATAAATTAAAAAGCTATATTAATATACTTAAATAAGACAATCTTGTAATTGGTCATTCATCTATTAAGGAAAACAGTGCAGTTATACATTGCTACAAGTATTTAACACAAAGTAATTATATGCAGCTTTCCTTTTAGTATTTGGTGTGACCCTGTTGTGCAGTAATAACTGTTACTAAATGTTCCCATAACTGTTGATCAGTCCTGCACATTGGTTTGAAAGAATTTTAGCTCATTCCTGCACATTAGACAGCTTTAACCCTGTGATTACAGACACAGACAGACAGACAGACAGAGACATGCACAACTTTACAGACAGGTGCAATGATGCTGTATATAGAGATTTGGCTTCCATTCCATATGGCCAAGTCAAATGATTGCCACTGATCTGCAGTAAAATTCAAATGTACAACTCTGACGAGCAACTCTAGTTCTTCTGGAGACAAATGGCAATCTTCACTGATTAGTAGACGTCTTTAGTAGATTTGTTTTTTTTATGTTCTGCCCATTCACAGCTAACTGATGTCATTATACAATATATGTGTGTGTGTGTGTGTGTGTGTGTG
>JAUZST010012336.1:0-11500 GCA_034779995.1 Parotocinclus haroldoi
TATATAAAATAAACGTTTTTTTTCCTGACAACTTATTCATTTGTCAGTAAACATCTATTCCTGAATTACAGGGCTATGTTTTTTTTTCAATAAATAGTTAGGACTGTCATTCAGCAAAAGATGATATAACCACGGCAAACATTTGTCAGCCAGGACAATACGGAGTTACATTTAGAAATGACACAAGGCATTACTGCACAAAAAGGACAATCCACACTCTTAAGAGCTTATATTTACACTTCTATGATGGCAGCATTAATGCAGAAAAGTATACTAAGATCTTAGGGCAACATATGCTGCTTTCAAGACGTCATTTTTTCGAGGGACAATCCTTGTATTTTTCAGCAAGACACATGCACTCTCCACACGTCACAAAGGCATGGCTGCAGAAGAAGAGGACAGTACTGGAGAGTAGAGAATGTGTAAAGATTTTTGACATGAAAAATGCAACAATGACTACCTCATACTCTTTCACACATTTCATTGCTTGGTATCCTCAGTGCATATTTTAAGCGTAGTCAGAAGAAATGACAACATTCCAAAGTCACAAATACTTTACCTTCCAACCTTTTTTTTGGAATGTGTTGCAGGCCTGAAATGCAGGAATATATGTTTGTAACACATGAAACAATGCTCACAGAAATTAGGGAAAATCTAATTAGGGCATATTTAATTTTGAAAATTTTGTGAGCAATATATATACATTCTGCTAAAAAAAGGTTGCCATTTGTTGGTTGAAAAGTTCAACTTCTATCGTTTCTTAACGCAATTATATTCACAACTATTTTCTTAGTCATATTTAAAATATCATCAAATTCACAAAACAAAATAAACTTATTATATTAGTATTCCCATGATCTCCAGAAGATCCAGAGTCCTGCAACTTGTGGTATGTTCTTTAATTTTCAAAAGTGGTAATATGGGATCAGTGGACTGGGTAAAATTCCAATATAAAGTGTATATATATGTTTTAATAAATGTTTTAAATTAATGTTTATAAATGTTTTAAGGAAATATGAAACATTATACATGTCCTGTGGTGCCATATCTATCTCCATGACACTTGCATACACTCAAAATACTGAAATACATATGCTTCCTTGTAACAGTTATTTTACATAAACATCAAGTTAATTGATGTTTAAATTAATGGTGTATTTTTAAAAGAATTGCTTTAAATGATATTCATTCATATTAGTTTTTTCCCTTTTTACAAGATCTGTTGTAAGAGAAACATATGGATTAATTGATAATTAAATATATCTATGTTGGAATGTAAGTTCAGTTTGAGACTGCAGTTTAAGTCCAGTGAGTATGATAAAGGCAAGTTTGATTGTACTATATTTTGAATGAAGATACTGTACATTGAGTACATTAAGAAATACATTGAGAAATTATCAGTATTATGGCTGGTCCAGCAGTTTTCAAACTATTCCACACTATTAGTACTTTTATATTTTCATCAGAATCTGAGACTTACATTGGTCAAATTGTTAGACTTAAATACACAACAGTTCCTGTCACTAAAAATCACCGTTTGAAAATGATGTGATGTTTATGTTGCCAATATTAGGCTTTAATGGTTTAATATTTATGGTGGTTTGTGAATTTTTAGATTTTTTTTGTTTATTTTTGCATAAATGTTAGATTTTCACACAAGTTTAAGAGATTTAAACAAATGAATGAATGTTGGTGAAAGAATTTTTTTGAGGAAAATAAACAACTGTGAGCAGTAAGCACATGTTTGTGAAAGTGTGTCACGGAAAGAAAGGAAGAAGATTTCTAAGGGTGGAGAAAAAAAATTGTTCATGCTCATCAGATATAAAATCATCTCTAAATAGTTCTAACTGCATCAATCCTAGTCAAACACATTGTTTACATAAGGGGGGAATTCAAAACCATTGTTACAGTCACTGAGTTCACAGGTAACTACTGATCATAAAAGATTCAAATGCACACTTCTAAGTAACTAAAGGCTTATCAAACATTGGTTAATATGAATATTTGTGATTCATACATCAGCAGAACATTAAACAACAATTGTGTACATGGTGCTCCTCCATAAAACAGTTTGCAGTTAGTAAAATATTACGTGTACAAGCCAGAAGGGTGTGGAATAACATTTTATGGATGGATGTAACCAAATTAGAACTTTTAATTTAAATAATTGTTGTGACAAGTTAAAATATGTACTCATTATTATTATCATTATTATTCTAATTATCATTATTATAATTGACCAAAAAGTATGTTTAATTTTAATTATTGTTTTATTTTTAAGTAAGTATACAGGACAATTTGGTCTCATCACAAAAGATCAATTTAGAATCTAGCCAGCTAGTTTAAATAAAGTTAGCTATGCTAATGAACAATTTACACCTGTTAAACTCAACTCAGTATGTCTTATAATGCCATTTATCTACAAGAAGAAATAGAAAATGTACTCTCATTGTTTGGCGTGAAGTGTGATGCTATATTATGTTTTGTTTGGAGCATTCTGACATTGACAATGCAGGACATGTAACTTACTGATGGTCAACCACCTTAAGTCAGAAAAACTTGGGATAGTATGAAAAATGCTATATCTAAAAAAAAAAATGCTGTCCCGTCTAAAACATGTACCCTGTGTTCTCTGAGGATAGGCGATAAGGACCTGCAATATATGTTCTAAACAATAAATGAATAAATTTTATTTCAATCATTATTTGAATGGAAGTCCAGTATGTTTTACTGTACTTTACTTTACATCACATTTATATTCATTGTTTTCACGTCTTCATCATCACATCAACCAATATTGCAAGAATTGTACAACAGCAACTTCTGAGAGCCTGGGTTCAAACACCACACACGAAATCAATGAACTTCTCAACATAATTTAGTTTTCACTCCTTTAATCTCAGATGTATTTATGTCTCCTGTTTGTCTAATTCTATTATAAGTCGAATTTCAGGAGAAGCATCAGTAGAAGTTGATATGTAAACGAAACATAAAGGATGCTTACCCTTAAGCCTTCTGGCCTAAACAAAAGCAACAATTTATAGTATCACTAAAATTCCTTTATTTATTTCCTTTTAAATTGGCAAAACTCAAATATATTTTCTTATGCAGTGTGGTGGCATATTTAAGGAGGGATATGGCAGTACTTTAATTGTTGGATGTAATTGCCTTTTTTAAATGAGTCTGTGTTTTAAACCGCAAGGCAACATTAGTTAGCAACCTCACACCTACTGTATATACCACAAAGCAACACAAAGCTCTCATATCAAGGCTCAGCACAGTTTGTGTTGAAATTAGACCTAGCTAGCTAAACATTATCTTAAACTACTGGCTGTGAGCTATGTTCTGATGCCAGAGAATAAGCACAGGAACCCTACCAACTTTTGGACTGGGTTGCCAATACATGAACAGACCATTACATAGAGTGCTTCTCTGCTAACATTAGCTCAGTATGTTAAATAACAGCTCTTGAAAAACAATAACACAATTATGGCAGGACTCATAATAATACGCTCTTTTCTACTTGGGCTACGTCCTAAACCAAATCCTATTATAAATTGTAGTGCTATTATTTAGATGTATGTGTATATTAAATGGATAGAGTTGAATACTACCTGAATATTAAGATATGTATTGAGATGCTATATAGCTATGTTTATAAATTGATAGTATATGTGCTGGCAGGAGAGTTACAACATGCCATTGTTAGCTGTTCACTCAATGCTTGTTGATCTGAAATATCAGAAGCCGAATAGAAGCAAAAAAAACACTGTACTTTTAACTGAAAATTTCATTACTGCCTTTTATCAACCATTGATTAATTCTACACAATGGACCCCTGCTTCTGTTCTTTAGACCATACCCCTTTTCCTTTTTGTCTTTTTTTGCAGATGACACTGATATTTAATGTGTGCTATTTAAGGAAGCCGCCAGTGGAGTACCTGTAATGCTCTTGTCTCTGGTGTATCTAGGCCTGGTGTATTTTCTTCTTACTTAGGTTACATTCACGTATTGCCTTGCTGTTGTTGTTTTAGACATTACAAACCTAAATTGCTCTTAAGCAAGTTATGCTTTAATTGAACAATTAACTGGATTCAGATGCTCTAATTCAATTACAGATGTTCCTTCAATAGAGAAACAGATCACAGAAATGGCTACCGGAACCGAGGCTTTTACTTTTTTTATTATTTATCTATATCTAGGAAGGTGCTTAATCAGCATCTTACCTGACTTGAGACTTCAGTTTTCTGGAATTGTATTCCATTAAAAAGGGGTATTAAATGCTTTACTTCTAAATCATAAAAGGTTATAAAATCCAAAACAATCTGCTTTAAAATCAAAGCCTATGTGTTAATAGTCCACATGTATAAATACGTGACTTTAATGCCACATTTATATTGAACATTTGGCATGTGAGGCCGCATCAAGCGTAAAGAAAGGTATGCTGAGGTTATTTTGTTGTTCCTACCAACACACACATACATACACACTTGTTCTCTTTCTTTCTGCTGTTGCTGTCCACACAGAACATGACTCACAGGCGTGACTCATCCCCTTCCACTCCCCCACTACACACACATCGCTGAATTATCTCTATGGGTAACCTTGTCAAAATCCGGGGGAAAAGGGAGTAGGGGGTTTTGAATTATAAGGGGGTCTATTGTTCTACCTCCCACCATCCTATAATGATGTTTACCTAGAAACTGGACCTGTGGTGTGTTTCTTTGCAGGTATTATACACCAGAGAACATGGTTTTCTACAGATAATGCATATAACACTTTATCTTGGTTTGGTATAAAGCTTGGGAATTTCTTCCCCCACTATTGTTGTTGGGTTTTTTTTTTTCAATCGATCCAGTCACACATGACTCATTCCTTTACCTGGTTTATATCTACTTTATTTGTTTTCTATAGTTTGACTTCCAGCTAAGAGCTACATAAATATATATATTTATTATCTTAAATATAAATTAATTATAGTCAAAATATGAAATTCCTCTTTTTCACATGTATAAATATTGTACATTCAATCATATATTGTTTACTGGGCTGTTTCTGATCTAATAGTTGTGCATCCTTCCAGCGATATGACTCCACAGACCATCACTGACCCACCAGTAAAACCAGTCATGCTGAATGATGTTGCAAGTGGCATAACGTTCTCTATGTCATCTCCACACCCTGCCACATCTGTCACACATGCTCAGGTGAAACCTGAAAAGCACAGGCTCCATTGGCGGATATGCCAATTATTGTATTTTTGGGTCAGTCAAGCTCTTCTTGGTCTGGGTAGGACCCACTATAGGATGCTTTTCAGGCCTGCAACACATTCCTAAATAAGTAACAGAGGCAATTTCGGGCTAGTAATGAAAAAACATAATAATTATGTGATTTCAATGCCAACAAATAATTATGTCAATCATGATCTGGTTCAAAAGCATATGTTGCGTCCACAAAAGTATTTGAGAAGCAAAGGTAAGCAGAGGATCTCAAGTGGTGAGATATGTGAGAAAATTATTGAAATGTTTTAAAACAATGTTACTCAAAGAAAGACTTTTTCTGATTTGACTTGTTTGGCATTGTCTTGTTGGTAAACACATTGGATATTATTGGACAATATGTTATCATGAAGAAATTAAAGTTGCTATATAATTTTAATGTATCTTTCTGCTTTAATGCTGTTACCATAGAACTGAAACTTACCTTTCCCAACAGCACTGCCCCATATCAGCTTCTAGGAAATGTTAACATTTTAACTTTAGTTTCACATTATAGTTTTAAGTGCCATTTATAAATGTAACTCTGTACTGTAGTGCTTAATAAAGGTTTGGCAAATTAATCCCTTACTATCAGTCCTATCAGTTACTGCTGAATAGCTGTGCTTGATGCAGTGCCGTCTGAGGGATCAAAGATAATGAATCTTGAGTTTACACATGCACCTTTGCCCTTGCCCAAAAATTCCAAATAAAAGTCTGAACAAATATAAGAAACACTGCAATTTTTTAATTTGCATTTAATATACAATCCCATCTTTTCTGATTTTGGTTGTATATAGAAAACTAATTGTAATGAAGACTTATACACCTTGCTGTAGTTTTTTTTAAATCCCCCTTTACACTAAACTACTAATAAGAAGAAACATACCACATATTAAATGCTAGAGAACAACCAAGGTAATACAGTGCTTTAACTGTGCCTATCTCTCTCTCTCTCTCTCTCTCACTATATATATATATAAGTAAATATATTTATATTTATATATTTATAAGTAAATATATAAGTTTTTAAAATTTGTATCTTAACATCTAACATATCTTATGTTTTTTGTTTCATAGACAGATTGTTAGCCCAGGTTATTTAATTAATATAACACGTCTCTCTGCTGCAGAGGCCATAAAATAGGATTAAAATGGACTTTTAATTCGAGTCAATTCATCTCTTTGTGGTATATCTCATCCCTCTGGTTGGTAAAATATTACCTTGTAACCGTTTGCAACCTTTTGTCATTAGGACTATGAATAGCCACCACAAGATGTCAGCATAAGTGTAAGAAAAAGAAGTAAAGTTTACAGAACATGCTGGCATCATACACTAAAGACTAGGAAGTTATCCAAGTGAGTGCTTTTCACTTAGGTCTAGTCAATTGTCCTTATTGCATTATGCATGTCATCAGTTATTTTCTATAAAAGTAGTTTTATATATTTAACATTTTATGCCAAACCAACATTGAGTCTTTAATTGCAAAAAGCTATTTTGCCAGAGCAATCAGTTCCTGTCAGTCTAGTACTCTGAACTAGTGTTTAATACATTTTTGTCTCTCTAACAATTGATCTCACTATCCAAGAAGTAAAACAAATAGTTATATATAGGCAGGTTCATTATAGTCTTGTTGTTTTAAATTTTGTATTTATTGTCCAACTGAAACCTATATTTTTAAAATGACAATGCTTTTGGTAATTAATGCAAAACCACCTTGTTTTGGGACTTTTTTTAAATACTTATGCTCTGTGCTTTTTCTTCTGTGTTGTTTTGTTCTTATATTAATAAAATCATCATTTGAAGATGTTGTTATTGTTTGACATTCTACACTAGGTGGCCGAAAATATATAGACTTCCCTTCCAAATAGTGATCTTTTAATTCCATTGGGGTGATAGTAAGCAACAAACATTCATATAATAGACAAACAAGTAGACAAACAGATAGAGTAGAATGTATTGTACTGAACATCTCTGTAAATTTAAATTTGATATTTTGATTTTATTTGAGCTTTCCTCCCAACAAGTCATCAACATTTTGCCCAGCCATATTACAACAAGGTACATACTAAAACATGCTCCGGGTGGCCCAGACAGACCACAAGCATGGGCAGTTCCTATAATCACCCAAATGTTCACCATTTCGACAAAGGTGGCACGTTCACTCCACACCCATCTATCTGCCTGGACCATTTACATGTACTTGTGAGAAGGATATTTGTTTAAAAGACATCCATTATGTGTCCTGTCATTGACAACCTGTCACTTTTGCCTTTCGTTTGCAGTGATGTTGTGAAGGAAGCCTAGACTGCTATGGACTGCAACTGTAACATTTTTAGTGACCAATTCAGGTTCTGTTTGGGATCCAGCAACAATCAGGTTTGAGTATGGAGGCCTCGTGGTGAGTGATTCAAACCTGTGAAGACTATATAAGGGACACTAACAATTCAGGAATATGTGCAGGATTTGTGGCCACGTTGCCTTTCAAGTCAGGACTCCCAAGTGGCATTTTTCAGCAAGCTAATACTGCCCCCTCACAGCATGGCATTCCCAGAAATTTTTACACCAGACTGCAACACTTTGTTGGCCTATCTATTTACCAGATTTATTGCCAGTCAAGCATTTACGGGAACATCTGGGATGTCAGATTTGACAGTCTATGAGGGTGGAGGATCTAAAGCTAACAGTAGTATCTGTGGGTAAATGTGCCTCAGGATACTATATGAAACCCGTGTGCCTCAATCCCCAACTGTATCTTGAGGCAGCCTGAAACTAGAGGCAGCCCAACAGGGTACTAGAGCCTTCTTTCAATTGTACAGTTAATCTCAATAAATATATACTTTAGCTTTTTTGTATGTTGTTTTTCTTTTTGTCAATGTATATTTTAGTGTATGTTTGCCTATTTAAAATTAATGAGTGTATAGTGGCATGTTTTAAATAAGGCTTTGTCATTACAACACTGCCTTTCAGGCTCCACCCAAACTTTAAAAATGCCAGTAAACTTTGTGCCTTGCAATCCTAAGAATTAATATTTACTTGCTTTATTGACCGAAATAATGGTTTCTATTATATCCAAGTATTATTTTTGAAACTGGGATACTGTTGTAATGGATGCTAAAAATAGAGGACATTTCAACACTCATTAAAGGTAGTACAGCATTAATAATGTAATTATATTTAAAATTAATGTACTGTTGATGATTATCAGATCTTTAAAAAAAGAGATCGCTTTGAAACATTTAAATGTACAAAATTAGTTAGTTCTGTACCTATCATTTTCTTTATACAACTGATAAGCTTCTGGAGGCAATAATTCATTTCATGACACGTCAAGCAGCTAAAGTTGGAACTGCCCTGTATTTGATGATCCCCATGCACAATGGATATGAATAAAAAAAGAAACATTATTTTCAGACTCAGTATGAGTATAAGACCTGGATTAATGAGATGAATTTATGCAGATTAATTTAAGTTTGCATCTGTGACCACTAGTCATTTGTTTAGGTAAATATAAATTATATTGCTTCCATGTTCTCTCCCATGTGTTGTAATTACTGGTCTGGTTAAAAAGTGCTGGAGCACTTAAAACAGTGAAGACTGTCTCTTGAGAAGTTTGACGCATTGGCATGGATGAGCTCACAGAAGTGAAAGCGTATTTACTGCTGAGGACCTAAGGCTAGAACACTCACCAGCTGTACTTATTAAATGCATAATCTGAGTCATCCACTGCGTAACCTATGTGTTCCTGATGTTGCAGGGCTGGATGTGATTCACTAAGTGCCTCTGATTCATCAAATGCTTCTGGCTTCAGAAGAAATGAACTGTTGCTGAGAGAATATACAATAAGTTTTTAGTGTTTTCCCCCCTAATGAAAAAATGAAAGTAGTTTGTGACAACAAACTGCATTAGGGAATATAAAATAGTTTAATATACTCTTATGTGTATGAATCTTAGTTTCCATCCCATTTTCTTGGTGAGGGTCATGGTGTGTGCAACAGTCAGTAACCACATTATCTGTACAGCAAGTGTTAGAAGTAAATAAGTATTGAAATGCTATATATTGTTACTTACTTAAAATTGTGCATTTATATTACACCTGTTTCAATGTAATTAGCTAATGATTAGATTCGCATGTGTCAGCGATGGGCTTTGAATGCTTGTATGACCCATATAAAATTTGGAATGATTTTCTTGTTGCTGTCTGTTATCACTTTATTAAACTGGATGTTCAGAGGACAAAAATGAAGTCAAGAAACTAGGAATACTAAAGACAAAAAATGGCAGTGAAAGACCAAAGAACTGTCTTCATGAATAACTGTTTCCTTATCTTTTCTTAAGGAACATAAATATGTCTATTGCTTGCCACAGAATCTGGCAGAGTTATCTGGCACTAAAGCATATTCCTCATCTCTGAGCAAAAATCTTAGATAAACACACTTGGAGTCTGACTTTCAAGAATCCATTGTACAAAATGGTACAGCAGAGTTGTAGTTACATTTGTTAAACACCATAAACAACCTTGTGCAGAAAGTCATTTTAGTGATATGCCAAAATTATAGATTTTAGATTTTGAATTAGGGTGTTTTGTCCCCACACACACTGAGGGGGAGGTTAAAGAAGCAAAAGGACCATGATTGAAAAAGATGGTAGCATTTTGGGGTCAGCAAGTCTCCAAATAATCTAACCACAGATGTTGGTGCCTGGAGTTTGAGACCTGAACTGGAATTTGGTTCACAATCATTGCTTACCGTTTTGACAACAAACCCTTGTTGAGGTTTATGAAGGAAAGAACCCCACTCTTAAGTATAGTCAAGGATATGTGATGTTGTGTCATATTTATGCAAAAGGCCCTGGAAATTGTATTATATATGGCATTCTGGAATTTTCACAATTAACCAGAGTCGTGTATGGAAAATCTCAAATGATCAAAAAACTAAATGTGTTTAAACAAAATGTGTTAATTAAACCACAGAATCAAACCTAAACCCTACAGAAAAGCATAGAGTAAACTGCAGAAGAAAGCTGACAGAGGAGGATCTGCTACCCTGGAGAACCTGGACAGATTTGAATTGTGTCTCAGATTGTGCGCTTTGTATTCTTTAATATCATGCAAGACTCACACATGAATATTTGCTCTTATGGTTAAAACAGGGTTACAAGTGTGCTAATAATTTAAACATATATCTATAATCTGTTTATCCACTTTCAACAAGTGTCAGTAATTTGGAATAAATATACTCAATGGCCATTTTGTAGGCTTCTCCCTGTAAGTACGACATGGTAGAAGTGTCTAATAGAGTGGATAACGTGTTAACACAGTGTTTAAAAACTACAGAAGCACTGTTGTGTCTGATCTACTCAACAGGCACTAACAAAAATCAGTCACTGCAGTGCTGAGAATGATTCAAGATCTGAGACCACCTTTTGTATCTTTTAAAATATGTACTTTGCAGAAACATGTTGCATTAAATACATATTAAATCATGTAATAAGGGACGCCCAAACATAATACTGACACACCATGGCTCAAATGTTATTTATAAAAGCTAATAACTATAAGAAATATTTACAACTAATCTACAATTCAGATGGGTATAATATTTTAATGTTGAATACTGTTGCTGTAAGAGTTACTGACCAAATGTACTGTGTGTAACCTAAACATAACATAACCGTGTGTGTCAATCATATTTCCAGACGTGTATGTGGTCTTACACTTGCAGTGGTTTGGCCTTCTCTGAAGCATGACCAGAGTCACGTCCCCCAGCAAAAGGATGGTGGGAATGTGGTTAGTGTGGCTGAGGCCAACACATAAAGCTCAGCATGCTGGCACTGTCCCACTTCTCCCTCCAAACAAGGAACCAGCCTCTAAAAAGGAAGCCACAGCACTAGTGACATGGCCTTAGGGGAGTTTCTGAAATATTTTCAATGATGCACACTCATACACACAGATCATCTGATCTGAAGGTCAGGACCTTTTTGAACTTCCTTCTGCGATGTGTTCATCTTAACAAGTTTCAGTTCACCCAGTATGCAGAATTTTACAGAATCTAACCCCATCTAACCTTTTCATCTCAGTAGATAGTCTATTTACAGGAATATTTGGTCATTATGCACTTGTGCTTTCTTTCTTAATGGCATATTCTGGTTCATATATTCGGTCTTAATCAATTCAATTCAATTCAATTTTATTTATATAGCGCTTTTTACAATGTAGCATCGTCTCAAAGCAGCTTTACAGTAA
>JAUZST010012337.1:0-11500 GCA_034779995.1 Parotocinclus haroldoi
CCGATCTAAGCCTGCATTTTACAGGTCATAGGTTGAAAAATGTGGGATGAAAACTTTGTGTAATTGTTTTTGTGTTGCTTAGCGTACCATTGATTTCTAGTGTTACTGCACTCGCACATGTCACTCATTTTGATTAAATGCACACTAGCATGTCAGAAAACTATTGTTCTAGATATATACTAAATCGAAAAAAAAATCTCTGTTTTGCATTTTTTTTTCTCATTTGATAAAGGATGATTGACACGCCTCCACTCTTTTTATACAGGCATTAAAAGCGTGTTATTCAGAAAGACAGCATTGTTTTCTTATTCTTGTGGCTTCAACCCGTGGATTTGATTCAGGTTAACTTTCCTATGATGGAGTGTCTAGTGTTTTTTAGCCCTGGGTTTTGTAATGTTTGTATATGTGTAAAAAAAAAAAAAGGCACAAAGCACAGAAATATGATTTAGTAACACTGCACGTAGAGGGTTGGGTCTTTCAAATACGTGTTGTAACGTAGGCTCTTTTGGCTTTCTGGGCAAGACAGATTTTTTGACAGGTTGATTCAAGAATGTTTCTAAGCAGTCTATGCTGTTATAAACTTCTAACTGAAGCGCAGTGATGATGTGCTTGTGGTATGTGGGTAAACGGAAGAGCCAGGGTGTGGCTCAATTTGTTTCAGTCTGTAAGGGTGGATGGCTCTTTCACTTTCCATAAGCAGAAACATAAGCTCAGCACTTGTGAGTCACCCTGCCTTTTTTTTTTTTACTCGCCTCATTGCCTGCAAGGATTGTCTCATCAACCCCCGCCCGTTCCTGACCTTTCATACGGCTGTAATCAAACACATGATAAATTGACAACAGCTTCTCTGACTCGGTTTTGCATCCCTGTTTGGATCAGGAGGTCTAATGAAAGGCATTTGGGGAAATTGAGACCGAAAATTATAAGCTTCTTAACACAGACCATAGCGTGCCTTAAAGGGGTAAATTCTGCCAAAGGAAACCTTTCCTTAAGGAAAGCGATTAGTCCATCATTTTTCATCAATGCATGTTTATGTGCATGCTGTTAAGTTTTCTGCGGCTTTAATGGGCACGGCCTGAGCAGGCCCTTTCATGTGGTGAAGAACAAAAAAGTCAGTGGAAAAGCAAACACACGCTTAGCCTGGAGCAGCAGCACATGTGGAGTTTGTGGTTTTGGAAGTTCAGTACAGTGCAGAGTCTGGACATACGTTTAGGCGACATGGTATGGATGTGTGCTTTCGTGTGGCATTTCTAGTTCACTGAATGAGTCATACATTTTGGATTTTGTGTAGGTAGCATTAAAACACAGTCTAACATCAACACCAACACGATATTGTCCCCTCACTCATCTGTCTCTTAAGGTGCTCCCCGATTTATGGTGGGGACATTCTGACAAATCCTGCTTAAGCTGAATGTATCATAAACCTTGCCATTTACAATGTACTCTCTTTATCAGAGCAAAGCCGTAAACGTAAACATGCTTAAACCCTTACATTAACCTACAGTTGGGTGAAATCATTAACACAAAGTTCATTTTATAGTATCGTGTTGACGATCTCATGAGCAATATTGAATAATGTTTTGAAAGTGAAAAACAAAAGGGTTACCCCATTGGTGGACTGACCGGCTGGCTGCTGCCTGGATGCCCAGGATCTGCAGGAGTACTCTATAACGAAAACACGATATGCTAAAAATATGGATTCTGCTGAATCTGCATTTGTGTGTTATCAGATTTCCCTTATAAAGTCGAAAATCCTAAACCAGTCCATGTTAAATGTGGAGTGCCTGTCTGTGTTTGTGCTGGCCCACCATTGGGTCCAGTTCTCATTCATGTACTTCTATTCTGCTCTGTTTTTTTCTATCAGTGATATCTTAACTGTTACACCATATCGACACACACAACTGCTTACAGTGGTACATTTAATCTACATAAATTATCTTACATGAATCGTCTTTCTCCTGGGTCATGAATGAAGTTTGCCGTTTCTCATGTCCCTGCACTGATATTTGTCAGATTTCGGCCAACCTGTTTGATCCTTGTGATGAAAAGTAGGTTTTGTTGCCTCAGCAAAACAATTGCCGTTCCCCAACCCAAACTGAGTGTGAAAGAAGCACCCCCCTTACACTCCCTGCTTTTACGACTTTAAATTCTTCTCTTCTTTCAAAGTTGCCAGACCTGATGGGCATGGGTGGGCCTGAGAATTCTGTTTATCTGAGACTAAGGAGACTAGACTGTCAGCCTGAAAGCGAGAGGACGTTATTTTTTCCACCGAATTAAGTCTTCTCAGAGTCTGTCAGGGAAGAAAAATCCCCTATCCTTCAAAGGAATTCTGCCTTATCAGGTTTCTCCTGGTCAAGTTACTGTCATCTTGGTTTTATGTAACTTGCACTAAGACAGAACAAGAGGCTTTTGTCCATGTGGCACTGTTGTGAGTACTAAAACAGCCTAGAAACAGTAAAATAGTTCCCTGTCCAAGTAACGCGCACAAATATATCATGCTTTCTGTTGAGGTGCGACACACCCAGACATTTCACGACCATTTTGGGGAAGTTTTGTAATGGGTAAAATGTATAAAGTTGCATTCCAGAGAAAACGAGGAAAAGGGAATGAGAAGAACAGGATGATTACCTTACGTTCAGAGTATCAAAGAATATATTAACTAAAATGGAAAAAAGAATGACGCAAATATTGGGTTAAACATTCGATTAAATATTAGATGCAAATGTAAGTCAGTGACTGTAAAATTATTGAACCTTGTTGAGATTTATTGCCAGGTCAGAGAAAAATACCCTATAAACTACAAGCGGCACAACTTGACACACCGTGCAGTATCTATTAAGGGTGGAATAACGCACTCCACTCACGATTGGATGAACAATACTAACTTCACTATTCAATTTTCTCACAATTCTCGATTTTACATTTGAAAATGATTTCGAAGTGTGTACAGGGCAAATCAATGAACATTTACTTGTATAGGTTCTTAAACCAAAATGCAATTAAAAGAAATAGGACTAGGAACAGGGGATTGAAACTGTGAACAGATTGTTCTATTGAAAATTCTGTGAAAATTCTGCTTTTTATTTCTGAAGAATGACGATACAAAATCATGTGTACTTTTCTTATGTAAAATGTTTAATCATAAAAAGGGTCTGCCATTAAAATAAATCTACTGTACCATGGAGAGAAAGGAAGTAGCATGGCGTTGGTGCATCAGTGCTGTACAGATGCTGATGTGATAATGGGATAATAATATCAGACCTGCCATTGCCCATCTCTCATCACATCAGTCTTTCTGCTACTCCTCCAAGTCTTTCTCTCCCTCCCTCTCGGTTCCCATATATGCCTTCCTTAATCTCTGTTCCTCATCATCATCATCATCATCATCAGCTGTCTCCTTTTCATTTAACTCCTCTCTGCCATGACGTTTGGACTCATTGTAAACATTTCTCTTTTAAACTCAGAATGTTCAGCCCAAAGACTATTACCTTTATTTGGTAGTGTTTGCTTCTATTACATTAATTTCTGTATGTAAAGTTCGTTATAATAACAATCGCTCGTAGTCTTATGTGTAACCAGATTTTTGTACATTGAGATTGTACATCAATGCTTCTTCACTTTGCTGTCTCTATTTTATAAACCATTAAGCAGTGGCAGCATTTAGGACAGACGGAGAAATTAGATTTTGTTCTTATTTAGAAGATGGGCTGTGAGAGCTTTAATAGGTACACCCTGTTATTGTCCAGTTTGCTGTTCCTTCTGCTGCTAAGAAACAGTCCTTTAACTTCCATCTCATTCACTTACACAGTGCTCCCTAATTCTCTTCAAAGGGGAAAGGAAGCTCTCTTGGGTTAGCAGGTTTAGAGATTAATGGCATTTCGAAATTATGAATCCTGAGTTGTTGTTTCGCTTGTTTTCAGTTAATGTCTGTAACCAGGCCAGACTAATAAGAACTGGAGGAAATTATGCAATCTTTTGGATTTATTACTGGTTACTAGTTACTAGTTATTACTACTAGATTTATATATTTAGTCAGTGTACTTGCTGTTTGTTGTTTTTTGTACATTTAGGCAGTTGTTTTATAGTTACATCACACTTGTGTGAGGTTCTGGTAAGAGTGATTTGATTAAAATGCAATATTCAACAGGGGAATGTAACAAAATAACATTTTCCTGTTTGCAGACAGCATAAAGTGGTTTGTAATAAGAGAATTTCTTGTTTTTGTGTGTTACAGCTGAGCCCAGGGCAGTTGGTCCTCCTGTTGGAATTCCTGTTAGAAGAGATGGAGCTGAGTGCGTCCTGTCTCAGCCTGCTGCAAAAAACTTATAGCCTGTGCCACCAGGATGCGGAGGTAACATGCCACACGCATGCAGACATAAGCCAAGCACTCATATTCCAATGGCATTTCCACCTGGAGATGGTATAGCAAATCCTTATCTTGCTCACTATGGCTTCTCTGGTAGCAAACTGTAGATCAAGCCGAAACCTTTTCTGTTTACATGCAAATCACCTTTTGGAAATGATGATGTGCACAGCTGATCCAACTGTTGCAGAGATCGTCGGACTATAGACAATAGACCATGGTCAGAGGTTTAGTTATTGCCACTGTTGTTTATCATAACTGGCATGCTTGAGAAATGGCTGTTCGGAGGGGTCCTATAACAGAAATCCTGTCCCAATCAGTAATCTTATCAGTGAGTTACATGTGCATAATCAGATAATCTGAAAAGCAATCACATTTGATTCTGGAAGCCACTCCTGTGAGTTTGCGTGCATTTTTGGGTAAGAAAACTGATTGAAATCTGTGTAAGGGTGTACATGCATTGAGAAATCTGATTACTAACCTAAAACTCTCTTTACCAGATTTCCTACTCTGATTTCTAGAACAATCTAGCGTAAGCCGTTTACGCGATCACTTGAATGATCAGGTAACATCTGATTATGATCAGATTATAAAGTGGTGTGTTTAAATGCACTCGGTCTCTAAACTTTCGGGATGTGCCATACATTTCCAAGCCTTGCTGTAGCGCACTCTACTCCTCGCTCATTCACGGCCCCAGTAGATACTGACGCTGCATAAAGCCAGTTCTCTCCAGACAGAGTCAACAAGGCAAGACGACAAGGGAGGAAAGAGAAATATTAGGGAGGAATGAGGAATTAATTTGGCTTCATGTCAGGCATGGCTGTTGTTCTACGTTCTGACCGATTAACTGCTACACACATCATCCCACACAAACCCGGTGCTGAGCAAGCGAAGGCGCCACCCTAATCACATTCATTTCAGCTAATCGCATTACTCCTCTGGCTCACCTGCAGCGAGCCCCATCACACTTCAGGCTTTCTAGGTTCAGAGCCAATATGAATGATCTGCCACACGATATGCAGCCTCGTTGGTAAGGAGTTCTGTAAGAGCTCACCGTGAATGATTTTGTAAGAGGCTCCAAATTAAATCTTACTCTGACTAGATTCTTTTCAAATGCTGCCTCTTGGTATGGTTTTCCACACTCGTACAGTGGCACCTTAATATTCACCACATGTATTGTTTCATTTTGTATCGCTATTTAGTGAAGACATTATTTTTGACAGTGATACATTTTTTTTTTTTCGTTTCTACAAATTGACTGGTTCATGGGCAGGTTAGTCGAGTTACAGAGAAATGGCAAGCGTGTTTCGTCGTGAGTTTGTATCCCTGTATTTGTATGTCTATGGGTCCAAGCAAGTACACGCACTACTGCGCAAAGGTTTGTTTGTTTTAGAAGTAGTATTATTGCCATTGGTATAACGATTTAAGCATTTTCAACCATGTTTCCCTTCTAAAGAAAGTGGTTGGCTGCTACCCTTCTCAAAAGACCATTCATGATTAAGACTCCTCCGACTGTAGAAGGACATTGTGATGATCCTACTGTCGCTCAAGTGTTCGGGAAAGTCAGGTTTTTTCACCTTTTTAATACCGCAGACAAAAGAATTATATAAAGGTATTATCCCATTGCGAAAACAATTGTATATATAACCTAATTAATGACCCAAGATGCTTCCACAGTACTGAATGAGATGGAATACTGTAGAGATTAAAACCAATCTTCTATGTACTGTTAATTACAGTAACAACATAACTAGAGACTTCTAGATTGCTTAAATAGACTAGGGCAGTTAGACTTCTCCTACAAGCATGTAGAAATAATCCAGTGACAAGACTTTACTTAGTACTGAAGAGAGACTGAAAGAGAAGGAGGAATTTTCTGCAAATTTTCTACAAAACATATTCAGGCTTCATGAAAAGCTACTATAATAATTGTTGCCAACTTAATAAGGAATCAGCCTTGTATGAACAAGTGAAATTTTCGAATAACAGTATCAAGCTGCCTTTTTGGGCCGTGCACCTCACCTGAAGCTCTCCTATTACAATTTAATCCAGCACCTCAGGTCCTCTTTTTAGCTTCGAGTCATGCACAATTGAGAGCAGGCCAGCTTCTGTACGGGAGCAAAATCTGGCAGATCAGCAGTAAGTCACCAGCCCCCTTCTTTTGTGATGGAGTACTTTTAGAGGGCCAGCAGATGGAAAGTGATAGGAGGTGGTTAGCACAGCAAGTACCAGACTACCATGGCTCGTTTCAGCCTGGAGCCCATTGGGAGATTTTAATCCGAACCTTCCAAGAAAAACAAAAGGCTCTCTAAAAATAAATTGGGTTATTACTACCACTCCCCTGCTCGCTGTCTCCTTTCATCCTTCACTTCTGTATTCCTTTCCTGCCTCCTCCTCTGCACTCCACCTCCCTGCTCCTTCTGCATGATGGCTGCTCTGTTTCCATCAGACATAATTTTCATGCTCACTTGCCATTTATTGCCGTGCAGAGGTCATGTTTGGACTTCAAGGACAGGGTGGTGCCCGCCTTCAACTAATTCCCTTATTTCTTTTCTCATTGATCCTAATTTAGAGCTTAAACCATTCCTTAACCAGTAGCTCTGGAACATTTGATCTGCACTTCATCATGGGTGAATGTATAACACACAAAACACATAGAGAATTAAAATCCGTTTACTTAACAACTTGTGAAATAGATCTTTTCGATTCCGCTTCAACATGAACCACATGCGTTGACTCCGTACTTCACTGCAGTTTGTTCTGATTGGCATGCATGTAATCTTACAGCTTTCCCCGAGGCTTTTCGCTTTGGTCTCAAAATGCAGCTCTGTGAAGAGGTGAGATAAAGTCTGAGGGTTAGGGTGTGACCTGGCTCACTGCTTGATTTTAGAGTTTGGTCATATGCCCTTAGGTCAGCTTCCTTTCATCTGCTCAACGGAACCCTTACTTATCTGTATTTTTGAGGGTGTTTTCTCTAGTTCTTTTGGGTCGTCCTTTAGATTCCTCTGAGAGGCTCAAGCTTTTTCTTACTCTGTGTAAAATAGCATGTGGCAACTAAGGCATGAGGCTTTAGTGTAACGGCGAGACACGGGCTACCCTATGACTGTATGTGCGTGTATGTGGGTACCATCTGCTACCGTCAGGCACACAGAGCACATTGTCTCACAGCTGCTTTCAAAGTTCACTCGGTCAGTTTGGCCAGGGAAATAGCATTTGATATGATTCATCTCAGAGAGACTCAGATGTATGCTGGATATCTGATGTATGTATGCATGTACTGTATATGTATGCTAACATAAGAGAGAACACCAGGAAAAATAGGCGAGGGAACGCTCAGTCAGTGACCTTTCCAGCTAATTACTTTGTTCTATCATTTCCTATTGTTGCTCCAGTAAGGCAATGGGAAGCCTATTTTCACAACTCTTCAACTTTTAATCTTTCGTAATTTCATGTGCCTGCTAACTTTCTTTTTAAAATTGCAAGTTGCAATTGCAAGGTGATGTTTTAGAGAGGTTGCATTAAGGCACACAATAACAATACAAATATCCTTATGATAGGTTTCAAATTCAATTATTTGCTATATGTCTGTGCAATATTAATAATATTGGCTATAATAATATTTCTATGATAATATTCTATATTCTGTATGTTCCAGCCCCTTTAAATGTATCACTCTTTGTTTCATTGCAGCCATTTGCTACAATCCAAAAAGTTCATTTTATTTCTCATTAATGTACACTTAGCATCCCATCTTGACAGAAAAAAACCAGACATGTAGAGTGAGTGCATGCAGTGGGCAGGCACTACAACTAGCATTCTACCTAAAAGCTCATGTGCAAGTTAAAATTAAAAAAAAAACTGGAGACAGCCACCAACCTCAGGCTACATTGTTATAGGTAGTTTGGCGTTGAAAAGATGTGCAAACTATGTTGGAAATCGGTTTTCGTTAAAGACTTATTTCACAATTTGCGAATAAACTACCGTTATATGAATATGAAGTTTATAACAAATTTTGGGACTCCAAGACAGGCTTAAATCAAAGGGAAAGGGAAAGGTTGAGGTTTCAATAAAAACACTCAGAAAATCTTACTGGAATCATTCGACAAAAAAGTGCCTTATGACAAGGAAAGCAACAGATGGCAAGACAATTACATTGTTAAAGACAGAGTGTCAGTTCAGGTGGTTGAGAGAGGTGGGTTTAAACCCAAGGCCCAACATATGTACCGTCCAAATATCATCCAATTATCATTGCTGTGACATTATTCGTTATATCAAAAATAAATTTGATCATTTTTTCTTTATCGCACACTCCCAAGTTGCCATACGAAACTCATTGGGGTGTATTTAAGTTTGCTGGAACTTGCTCTAAAGTAGTTGGCCTCAATATTAATTACAGTAAGATTGATTTTTTTTTTTTAAAGCTTTGTTTTGCAAAAGCAATTCTTAAACCTTGTTTAATTCTGTATCATTACTGGAACCATTGGCAAAGCAGGATGTTTCCTCAGTGCTTTGGTTTATATGCAAGTGCCAAGCCAAAGACTTTATTGAAACACAAGATGTGTGTATGATTGGATTCGGAACATTTTGTTCAGTAAACTTGAGTGATATTAGCTAATATGATTTATCCTGTACACGAACATCAGAACATCAGTAACTGTCTTGACTGTCATCGCACATTTGTCATAGTTTAGTAACAGAAGCTTGCAGATGCAGTCGGCATGGTTACTGATAAATCTGGGGAAATTCTGATGATATCTTCAAATTATTACAAATTTGAAATTTCTGTTTTCATTTGTCATACTAATTCTCCTCACTAGTCCTCTTGAGGCTATGGCAAATTAGACTTACATAATGAAATCTCTGTAGTGTTTCAGTGATGTAATGACATAACCATCACCCAAATTGTATCGCTTGTTATTTTACATAATGGTTGGCTCCTGCAGTCTGGTGGAACATATCCAGCAAACATGTAGTTCTCATTCAGGAGACTTCCAGACCTCTTTCTGACCTCTGATGAGAAAATCCGATATGCCACTTAGTGTCATGTAATGTTTTGCTTGTGTGTTTGTGTGTGTGCTTATGATGATCGTGACCCCCTCACCTCTCTGGCAGCTGCAGCAGGTCTCTCAGCTACATTTCTGGGGAGAGCCTCTAGGCACAACAGCTGCCTCTCTCTCTCGGACGGACACACACACACACACACATACACACATTCTCTCTCACTCTCTCGCTTTCTTAGACTTGGCAATAACAAGGGTCATTCCACAGTTTATTACTTCAAACATGAACACACACATATTTCTCTCTTCCTTATGGCACTGGCATGGAATTAACGGCACCTTTGTTGAATTGGCTATTTACAGTAGTTGTAGCTAATTTACTTAATATGGCAGTGAAATAAATATACATTAAATACAATACATACAATAAATAAACCTTTACTTAAAGTACATTTTTTAAAGAAGGAAAATGTCTTCCACAAATGCTTGCCCTTCTGCGTTTCCTTGTGCGCTCTCGTTTTGCCAACATCCCAATATTGTGGAATACACAACAGCTTCTCCAGGACCCTTGCCTGTGAGCTCTTCTTCAACCCACAGATTTTTACTTTGGGAAAGGATGACCATGTCAGAGCAGGATTCTTTAGCCACTAACCTTTTTGTGTGGTATTAGACTCGTGAAAAAGGCTAACATGTTGTTGTTTTAGTAATGATGTTATGACTGTATATAACATACACCGCTCAGGAAAAATTATGGAATATTTCATTAAGGGATATTACATTTTGCAGAGTCCCCTAATCTTTGTGAACAGTATATTATTGATGACTGGCCCCAAAATGTGTTTTCATCACTCCATAATCTTTTCATCTCATGTTAATTCTGATTCCATTCATTTTCACCCTCTTTCCCTTCTGAAAAGGGGTTTATTAGCTGCTACGCTTTCTAAAAGTCCATTCCTGATCAAGCTTCTTCAGACTGTAAAAGAGTCAACTTGGCATCCTGATGAAGCTGCCAGAAGCTTTAAGCGTAAGGGGAGGTAAATAGCAAATACTCGCCACTTTTACCTATATAATTTTTCTGACCTGATTTATTTCCAGTCTTTTAATACTGCATACACATTTCCAGTGTTTTCTGGTTGTGTTCTAATAAAGAAAATGAGAAATACTTCTATATGGTCAAGATATCATCACAAAAACAATGGTGTATCTGATATAATGCTGACCTGCACAGTACTGTATGCGCAGGATTGCTGTACTAGTGAAAGATCCAGCTCAGTTGTAGTTTTATTTTGTTAAAAATATTCATTGTGATATTGATTGAATTAACAGCAGACACGTTTCTAAACATTTTACCATCTGTGCTAATGGTACCAGTAATTCTGAGGCTGATTGTGTGTACACTATGTATATTTCAGGATAATGCAATTACAGAATATTTCTCTCCATCTTTCTCAATTTAGAGGCAATGCCTGACCATTACAGGGCACCATTTGATTTGATATACCTTTGTTTTAGCAATGGGATAATGACCATGTATAAACATGTATAAACTGCAACCAAAACACTTTTTTGTAAGGTGGAAGCTTAGAAATTCGTTTTTTTTTTGCAATAGGAAGAGCATGAAAAGGCTATGATATGCTAAAGGTCACTTTGAGTAAAGGTAAAGACTGGTAAAGGGTATTATGTAGAGAGTATTTTTTCGCCCCAACTTTGAACAAAAACTCAGGCTATGAACATCTGTGACACCTGTACACGACTGTAATTGGATTTCAACTTCGAACAAATCTGAATTTGAGCAGCCATCCTGTAGCAATCACGTTTGAATGAGTGTTATATATGGTGATTATACCATTTATAAAAGAAAATATCTAATGATGGCCTTTAAACAGTACTGTGCATGTACGCACACACATATGCACACAGATGGGGTTGCCTTGTACCCGCTCTGTGTGCCATATGTATAGGTCTGATAATCATAGCTAGCTGTTTTCTTTGGGAAGTGGCCTTGTCTGTCCACATTCTCTGTTTGAGGGAACGCTTTGACAGTCTAGCTTGTTCTCTCTCACTCTCTCTCTCTCTGTGTGTGTGTGTGTGTGTGTGTGTGTGTGTGTGTGTGTGTGTGTGTGTGTGTGTGTGTGTG
>JAUZST010012338.1:0-11500 GCA_034779995.1 Parotocinclus haroldoi
GTAGTTCTTGTTTGTACGTTTGCTATACGTGTAAATCACACAATAAAGGTTTAATAAACATTTAATATGTTACATAGAACGTCCTGTCTTGTATCATAGGGCATGTTCGTTCTTCCTGATGTGGTCCCATTAACCACATTTGTCTGTACACACACACACACACACACACACACACACACACACACACACACACACACACTATATAACCAAAATTATTTATATTGCTGGATCTCTGTTTTAAATAGTACGAAAAATAAAAATAGAAAATCAGTATGTGGTGGTCAATGTTGGTCTAACAGAAATATGGAAGCACTGCTGTTTACTGGTTATTTAGTCAAAAATGACTCCAGTATCCATTATACTAACAATATTGCATGGATTGTGTTTATCTAATGCAGTTCTATTTTTAAACACTTGCATATCATGTATATGCTTTTAAATTGGAACATTTTTCTGCATAACATATACACATCATTTTGACTTATAAAGGGAATACTTTTAGTTTTTTATATGTGGTGAGGGTACAATAAAGCATCAAAACATCTGTTTCTTGTCATTGATTACTGCTTAAAAACAAAAGAAAATGTAAAAGTTTTTGATTTCAAATCAAACTGTGGACATTGTTACACCCATATTAAATACAGTATCTAGATGATGATGTTCAGACAATGTTGCTTACCTGCAATATCACACAATTTAATAAGCAACATATACCTGTATAACTGATGTTTTATATCTGTATAACTTTAGGTATAATAACTGCATTTGTCAGGTGTCTTTGCTTTTTCCACATTTGGGCAGATGCCTGTCTGTCTGTTTGTGTGTGTGTTTCAGCAGTGCTGCTAACGTTCTTGTATTGTAAAACCAACATATCAAAATCTGTACATTTGGCAGATCAACTACTTTTGGAGGGAAAAGATGTAAATCTAACATTTGGCTACACTGAACTCTTAATCCCCCAGCAGTCACAAGTTTGTCTTTGGAGTATATTCCAATGCTTTAAGGAATGAACAATGCATAATTGGGGATTTCCAAGTGAATGCTTCGTCCAAATGACAAATTATGCATAGAGTTGTTTTCAGAAAGGACTTGGCAACAGATCTGACCAATTTCTATAACTACATATTTATCTTGTAGTGATTTATCTTTGTAAAAAAAAAATAAAAAAAAACATTAAGATTCCTAGAAGGCAATACGTGCTAAACTGTGTTAAGACATAAGCCATGTATAAGTGAATTACCAGAATTGGAGTTTGTAATTTCATAAAATTCAATATGTTCCGTATTTTTTTGTCTCTTTGTACATGTTTGTTTAAACGTAGAAAAGCAACATGAACTCTCAAAGAATAGGACCCCTGAGTATTACAGCAAAAGATGTTGTTCAGTCTACTTGCAGCGTGAATGCAGCATGATCTCAAGTGATGTAAAGCACAATGGAATTAGACTCTTGGGCAGCACTCTGGCATCTGCGCCACAGCAAGAAGGTCCCGGGTTCAATCCCAAGGGTGGAGCAGCCTGGGTCCCTTGTGTGTGTAGTCTGCATGTCCTCCCCGTGTCTGCGTAGGTTTACTCCCACAGTCCAAAGACTACTTAATTACCGTTAGGTTAATAGATTATTCTCAAATGGCATTGACTTTGTGTGCGTGTGTGCGTGTGTGTGTGTGTGTGTGTGTGAGAGAGAGAGAGAGAGAGAGAGAGAGAGAGAGACACACTAGTCTTGAGATGAACTTTTGTATGGATATACACACCTTGTGTGTGTCTCTGAGATGGCCACTGATGCTGATATCAACGTAGAAAAAGGCAAACTAACAAACATAAAAAGCATTAGACTCCGAAACAATAACAATTACTGCTGAAGTATGCCAGGACACATTCTGCTTCAGTTCTTCGTGTCAGCTATAAAATGTGGTGAAGCAGGAGTAATAAGCTGGGGCCATTTTTACGCTTCAAAACACAATGTTTAAGTGCTGAACATTGGTGGTGAATAAGCAAGCAAATGCTTATTTCTTCGCGTTATCCCTCAAATCATTCCTATTTCTGGAAAATTGTTCGGAATGTATGTCTACCCAAACTGTGTTTGTTCCACTTTACTTACAGAGTGTACTTGAAATCCACAGTGAAGACTGTGGTTGGAGGGTCGATTTCAGCATAATCAGAGAAGAACAGAAAAGTGATCATGTAAATTATTTGTAAATGCAATACAATTATATGATAGTTTAGATTGACTAGGAAGGCAACAATGAATTGTGACACGATGACGTGAAAGATGATGCTTCTTTTCAATTGCATTTTTTAAACACAAAAAGGATGCAATCATACATTGTGTTCCCATATGCACATCTTAAGAGCAGCACGGTGATTCGGTGGGTAGCACCTCTTCCTCAAAGCAAGAAGGTCCCGGGTTCAATCCCAGGGCAGAGTGGCCTGGCTCCTTTCTGTGTGGAGTGTGTATATCCTCCCTGTCTCTGTGTGAGTTTACTTCGGGTACTCCGGTTTCCTTCCACAGTCCAAAGACATGTGTGTTAGGTTAACTGGTGTCTCTAAATTGCCATTGACTTTTTGACGTTGTGCGTGCGTGCGTGCGCATGTGTGTGTGTGTGTACACATTTTATCCAGTGTCTTTGTGAGCTCTGTGTCTACAGTAGAACAAAATCGAATCAAGTGCATCATTACACTTTTTGAATTGGTTATCAGATGACACGAGTGATTTGGCGTGTGTTACTTTTTGAAAGTGGTGCGAATTATTTTCTATACAACTATATGCTAGCACTCCTGTAAATCTTTTTCTTTCTTTGACTTTGCGTCAAGATTCTTTGTGACAAATTCTAAATCTGCGACAGTTTCTGCCACTAAAATATCACAATATACAAATTGGACGGTGCTTGTTACACACAATGGGCCAAAGTCAATACAAACCGGAAATCACAGTAAAGAAATAGTGAAGCGGAAATCTCCCTGAGTATTGAACCTGACTTTATAGCTACAGCTACATATATTTGCACAAAGACTTGGATGCCAGTTATATCTAAAATATGCAAAATCAGAAGCACAAAGAAGTAGCTGTTTTATAATAACAATTCTTTCTTATGAGAGCTCTGAGTGAACTGTGCCATCAAGTGTTACCTCAAAGAAGATCAGCCCTCAAGAGAACAGTGTTGAGTGCAGCAAGTTTGTATAGTGAAGAATAATGATGTTTTTGTGTGCTGCTGCTGCTGCTTCTTTTCAGGCGATGTTGGAGACCATGTGGTGGTGATGAACACCAGACACATAGCATTCTCAGGAAATAAGTGGGAACAGAAGGTGTACTCTTCACACACAGGGTGAGAACTGCTTTTCACTTCGCTTGTCACACCACACACATTTGTGCCAAATGGACTCTTTGTAGGCCTTGCTTTTAATCAGGTGCTCCTCTTGGTGGTACTTGAATATGTATATATGAGCCAGTAATTAAAGCACCAAGTTATTTCCCTTGTGTTGTCTTGTAGTTATATTGGCATTCATTAACATGCCGAGTCTCCCGTTCCCTTGCAGATACCCCGGCGGGTTCAAGCAGCTCACAGCAGCCCAGATGCATCAAAAAGACCCCACCGCTGTAAGTGCTTGACTTCTTTAATTTCGTTTGATTTCATTTGTATGACGAGTTTAACAATGTCACAAAGGGCTTTTAAGGAGAGGCGTGTCTACAACTGTAATGAACTAAATGCAAGAGTCATGAGGTGACAAAAGGGTAAAATGCGGAGACTTCCTGTTTTGCACTATTATCAAGCAAGTGGTATTGTGATTGTTAGTCATCCTCTAATCCTTCATCAGTGCTGGTCGATGTGCCTTTTTAGCTGGTCCGGAAGTTAGCTGGCCCGGAACTGAAACACCTGCAGGACTGTTGTGTACGATCCACTCGTAACAGCACAACACACACTAACACACCACCATCACGTCAGTGTCACTGCAGTACTGAGGACGATCCTCTTTCCAAACAATACCTGATCTGTGCTGGTCCTGTCGGTGTCCTGACCATTAGAGTACAGAGTAGAGGAGACTAGCAAAGTATGTAGAGAAACGGATGCACTGCAGTCCAATTGTAATTGTTAAAACTACACTGTGTGCACAATTCTTAGTATGACGACCATATAATATTTGTATGCATATTTTCAGCTCAAGGCTATATTAACTTGAATGCTTGAATGAATAGTCTCACCCTTCCTCGTTACACAAATGCACAAGGAGATCAACACTCAATGTGTGCATAATTATTAGGCTGCTTTTTTTCAAACAAACATAAAAAGTATTTCAGAGGGATACATCATTCTTGAAGTTGTTAGGATATTGAGGTGTGAAGAAAGAAGCATTTTGTTGCAAATAGTCAACAGGCCCATTAGAAAAATGCTAAAAAACACAGACTTACATTAACTGCCAAAAAATTGAGAATAAGAAAACTTGAAGCTTCCACAAACCCATTATCCTCTAGTGCCTTTATATTGCAGAACTGCAACCAGCAAAGCTCACAGAACTCCAACCTTGACTCAGATGCCAGCAAGGTGGAGGTGGGGTACTTCTATGAGCTGATGTTATTGAAGATGGGCAAATTGGACCTTTTCGGGTTGAAGATGGGCTCAAAATTCCTCAACTTCTAAATCTACTTTCATTTTTAGAAGACGTCTGCACATAGTGATACATGTAAAAAGTCTGCATCTTTCAAGAAGACCTTGATTTTTATGCAAGACAATGCTCGATCACATGTCTCAAAGTACTGGTCGAATAAAATGTCCCCTTCCTCACTTGACCTGAACACTGACCGTAAGACCCTTATGACTTATTGACCAGAATGGTGACTATATTGATCACTGATTTTCTTTTAAAATGGCAAAAATCTTCATTTGTAAACTTTAAGTTGTTTATTCATTATTCTCACTTTAACAGGTGAAAATAAACAAATGAGATTGGGAAATTGGCTCCATTTAAGTGCTGCCACAGCAGATCATCCTGATCCGCACATTAGATTTGGCACAGGTATGTGCTTGATCTCCTTTCAACACAACCCTCCAACATTATCCCAAAAGGGTCCAGGCTTGGAACCGACACTGACATGCACCCACAGTGGACAGTTCTTTTCCTTAAGCTCTGCCTGACATTCACGTTGCAAGCCCTATCTGACATTTGAGCACAGACAGTCAGACACTGCTACCCAGTGATTCACTGGAGTTGTCTAATGCCGCTGTTGCTTGCTATTGTGTGCCTCTGCTGCAGTTTTACGACGCAAGCGAATGAGAGAACAAAATTGATGTTCAATTGCAACGGCGGAAACAAGCATGGAGGAGGAATGATATTTATCATAATCATTTGCATATGAATAGGTGTTACATGAGATGGAAATTTTTGTTTTCGAGAATGTTTGAGGCATAAATCTATAACAAAATAGTGCAGAGTTTCACTAGGAAAGAAAAATAATTATTGGTAGCTTACTTCCTTTATTATCAAAGCAATCATTTCAAGAGCTCAGACAAAAATAGAATAACAAATTCATTAATGAAGATAAGTTAAACTGGAAAGAATGTATTATTTGTAAACGGAGAAGAGATACGCGAGCTAAACAATGGCAATCAGTAAATGGTCGCATATGTAATTCTGTCAGGCTTCAGACATGCAAGTGGGTAGTCCACCTGGTCTGGCCTCCACTTGTATAAAGAGCCCGGAATTTTACACTCACTTGTACAATGACAATAGCCATTTTTTTAAAAGTAAAGGTCTGTGGCTTCCAGGTAATATCATTGAAATAGGAAGATGGCTTTTGCATGCAAATGGCTTTTGAACAGCAGGAGTGGGATTCATCGATTGCAGCTTGTTGGCATACCTGCAGCGAGTCTCTCTAGTTTTCTGGACACCTGAGGAGGGCACTGTAGTCTGAAATTTCAAATTTAAACTCCCTTTGAGGTTCATGACACAAACCTGCTTATCTATTAATGTAATTTTAATTTGCTTGCACATTAGAAGCAGCCTTCAATCACCTAGGTTTAAGTTCAGTGTATATATACATACGTGTGTGTGTGTGTGTGTGTGTGTGTGTGTGCGCGTGTGCGCGTGCGCGTATATCTATATGTGTGTGTTTGGGGGGGCATCTAGTAATATCAGATGTCAAATTACCATATCATATAAAATAGCATAGCATATGTAGCTAAAATAGCAAAGCATATAAAATTACTATTATTACAGTAGTAATTAGATAGATAGATAGATAGATAGATAGATATGTATATATGTATATATGTATGTATGCATGTATGTGTATATATATATATAAACATAATTATATAAAATATATCATTTAATTAACAAAAACAACCTAGAGAAAATATTACACTTTACAGTGAGATAAAATAAGTACAATCCTTAATCAGTCTTGATATTTTCAGTCTTGTGTTGCTTCATATCCCATCTATGCCTTTTTTCATAAGAAAGCCATAATATGCCGTAATGTACTTAAAATGTAATGTACTTTCAATTTAATAATTTACTCTGCTCACAACAATATTTCATTTTTAAATAGTCCCTCATTTTGTATATATATGCATATATATACACACACACACACACACACACACACACAAGGCTTGCAAAAGGTTGAGCACCCCTGCCCTAGAGCTAGTACTCGTTCCCAAATCCCAAATAATATTCCAGTAGGTGGAGCAGTTACGCTGAATTACCCCTGTGATGGACTGATGCCCTGTCTAGTAAGTATTCTCCCAAAAACGTTCTGCATAGGCATCAGGTTCATTGCAAGCTTGTCCAAGATTACATGGTTACTGAAATAATGATAAATGAATCAAAATCTAATATCTTAGTTTTAGTTCTAGACTTTCACTTGCTGCACTCTTGATTTTTAAAAGGAAAATGTGCTGTACTGTTTTTTTTCTCTTGTAAGGGTCAGTGTTTGCGAAAGGCAAAGTCACTCTTTGCCAGGGTTTGGGTGTCTTCTGGATGGACAGGTATGGCATTAATAAGGCAGAGAGAAAAAATGTTCTGACTGGCAGACTGATGCCTGCGAGACTGACCAGAATCGTCTTAAACACACAATGGAACCAATTTGCTGCGGCTACTGCAGCTCTCTTTGTGTGTGTGTGTGTGTGTGTGTGTGTGTGTGTGTGCTGAATCATGTTTATATATCACCGTGAGCACTAAATGTAGGCTACAGAGAGCATGTGCTTTGTGGGGACGTGTTGCAGGTTCCCACAAGGAATTTTTAATCATAAAGTGTAACTTAAAAAAAAAATCCAATGCTGTCAAAAGACCGAAAGTTTAGGGTCAGGTGTAATATTAATTAGCTGCACTGATATTATGTCAGTGGAAAGTCTTCAAGGATAAACTGGTGTGTGTATTTGTGTGTGTGTATTTGTGTGTGTGCGTGTGTGTGTGTGTGTGTGGTATTTTCTGCACTGCAGACACGCTGTCACCAAATAGATGGGGTGAACAGCTAAAGGCCAGCCTATTGCTGCAGTTGTCAGCAGTAATCTGTGCAGTTTTGTGTGTGTGTGTGTGTGTGTGTGTGTGTGTGTGTGTGTTCTCCGGCGTGGTCTCCCCATGCTCTGTTGTTATATGAGTGATGGAGCTCAATACGAAAGTCCAAGATAAAAAGATGACGTTTTAGGGACGTGTGCTTTCAATTTTTAATCAGCAAGCAATGAGTTAATTCAGAATCGATTAGTTAGATTAGAATTAAATTCAACAAAGGCCCCTCAGAGAATGGAAGCACTTTGAAAGCATTGGTAAATCGCTCCAGAGTACAGTGTGTGTGTGTGTGTGTGTGTGACTTTTGCCACAGCTGTCATTCAAAGAACACCTTCCATTGGTTTTCATTGATTTGCTTCTGTTCGGCCACCAAAACACTCCTGTATTGGGGTGCTGCTATATGGTATAAGCTCTGACTTTGGGTTTGCTGTCAAAACCTGGTCCTGCTTTGGAACCGGTTCCAAAATTACAAGATTGAGGTGCAAAAGTTAGACTGAAGTTGGTTTAAAAATACAAATTCTAAATGGTATGTGTGTGTGGAACATTGATCTGTTGTAAAGCAGGTTATACCTGCAACATGGTAAAACATCTCAGCGTGATACTTAGCTTCAGGAGTGTCCAGGGTTCAACTGACTGCCCACTCCTTTCTCAAATGCTGCGGTGCCGGCGAAAGAAGCTTAATGTGGCTTAATGTACTAAAACAACGACCTAAGAGAACCAAACCTCTCTCTGTTACTACAGATAAGTTATCTCTACTGCTACAATGATGAACCTGTGTTCCAAATGGAAAGTACCCATTTTTACATTTAGCTTTTTTCTTCCCATTTTAACCCGTTTTAAATAGAAATCATAACATAAAATGATTACCTTCCATTTGGACCATGGGGTTAATCATTTGAGCAGTAGAGAGTATTTATGACCAATAGTAGCTGAGAGAAGTTGAATACACTAAAAAGACACGTTTTTTAATGTTCAAACGGATAAACTTGATTGTTTTTTGCAAATATTCACTAATTTTGAATTTGATACTTGCAAAGTTGACATGTTTACCACTGTGTTGCATCACCTTTCCTTTTAACATAACTCCAGTTTTCTTTTTAAGAACAGACCATGTGTTTGGGAACTGAGGACACTAATTGTTGAAGCTTTGTAGGTGAAATTCTTTCCCATTCTTGCTTGATGTACAACTTCAGATGCTCAACAGTCCAGGGTCTCTGTTGTCGTACTTTGCACTGCGTAATGCGCCACCCATTTTCGATGGGAGACAGGTCTGGATTGCAGGCAGGCCAGTTTAATACTTATATTTTTTACTACGAAGCCACACTGTTTTCCACATGTGCAGAATGTGACTGAACGTTTGTCCTGCTAAGACAAACAAAGATGTCCCTGATGCTTGGATGGCAGCATTTGTTGCTCCCAAAATCTGTATGCACCTTTCAAGTTTATCCGTTTGAACATTAAGTATCTTGCCTTTGTAGTGTATTTAATTGAATATGACTTGAAAAGGTTTTTGCAAATCATTGTATTGGGTTTTTATTTGGTTTACACAACGTCTCATTCATTGGAATTGGAATTGGGGTCGTACAATAGGTACAATATAATGTAATAGAAGTTGAAATAGTAAATAATAATATATTCCCAGAATTGATCAAATCCATACCCGATCTTACCAGACTTGCACTTCACCCCAAAGCTGCCGGATGACACCGAGGTCAGGACTCCACACCTACCTTCAAACTTCAAATAGTTCCAGTCCCAAATTCAGCAGTCAGACCTGAACAAGTATGGCTTATCACGTCCCACCAAGTGCTCCTAAATGTTTTCGTTTTACAGTGGATTGTGGCAGCCTAATCATTTATTGAACTGACTTGTTGGGAAGGAGGGTCCAGTACCAATCACTGTGCTGTCAGAGGTTGTCTTGCGGAGACTACAGTATATGGCAGAATAGCCCTATTCAGACGAGGCCAAAAATTGCATAGGGGTTTTGGGGTAAGTTCTTTTTTGCGCAGGTGCTAGTCTATGATTTCCTTCTGGATCAGCCATGTTGGTGATTTTCGCTCTCCTCCCCTGAGAAAATTACAGGGAGAATTACCTACTGTTTTTCACCAAACTCGACGGGTGCTCAGATCCAGCTGATCATTTTAGCCCTGTTCGGATGCGCATCTGTGTGTTTTTCACAGACGAACGACGCCTCGCATTGAAAAAAAAAACAAAAAAAAAGAGCTAGTCAGTCGTGGGTCTGTAAGAATGCCAGCCGGTCTGGGACCTTCCTGAACAAATAAGTGGCTGCACTGTTCAATTGGACTGTAAAATAAATGAAAATCTAAATGTAGATAAATAAATGTCCAAATTGAATAAATTAAAATAAAAAGCCAGACCATGCCAAGTGATTAAAGAGGCGATTTTAAATGGCATCAACAAATACAAGGCAATTCTTCATGTTTTAGTCTTAGGCCACCATGAGAAGTGTTGAGAGTATAGACATTATCTGGGAACTTTATCAGGATGCCAAGTTCCCCACTCAAGAGAAGCTTAATTAGGAATTGTCTTGGAAGGTTATCAGCCACTAAATTGCTTTATTTTGAGGGGGAGTTCACACTAAATACTGACAATGGCCTGAGGAAGCCAATTTTTTTTTTAAATCGTGGGGGGTTTTGTGCATAGTGTCTATGTGTTCTGTTTGTATCTTCATGAAGTGACTGAGATATGCACTGCTCGCCAAAAATAAGGAGAGTTCATTATGGGATATGTCATTTTGAAATATTCCCTGAATTTTGTGAGCAGTATAGTTATATATAGTGATTGTACTGGGGCTAAAGCACCACATTTAACAGTGGCCTAAGACTTTTGCACAGCACTGTACACACAGGTTTTTAGTTTTCACAATAATGACCAGTTAGATACATGTGGTTTTTGTACAGAAATGCAACCCACTAACAACTCACTCGTCCTGTGGTAGTTTTCCTGCTGTTTGGATGCAACTTTTATCAGTGAGATGTGTAAAAGTTCAATCACAGCCAACCCTCGGCTAAACGAATCCAGTCATGACTGGGCTTGCATCCTAATTTCACTTATATAGCCTCCAAGTGTGTGCCATTGTTGCTTAAATGGTCCATTGTTTGAAGACTGGACTTGAGAGGAAATGGTGGTAGAGAGAAAAAGAGTTTTTGTATTAAATTAGATTTTTTTTTATCAACACCCAGCACCTGCAACTATCAGTAAGTGTAAAAAGCAAAAAAAAAAAAAAAAGCAATGACCGAGCAAAACCAGAAAGAAAGATTCCCATTACAGTTGGCACTGACCTGCCCTGGAAAATGATAGCTTGGTAGAGCAGGGATGCTATTGTCTCCACCAAAAAATGGATTGCTTTATGGACTCCTCAAAAGCTTGTAACCTGAGACCATAAGCTAAGGGAAATGACAAGATGCAGGAGTATAGTGAAGGGAGCAGCCTGTGACGATCCAGGAGGGAGAATGGGAAAATTGAACAGCAACTGGTTAAGCCCATTAATGTGCTTGCAACAGAAATGTGGAGACGTTGCAGAATTGGATTGAGGATACTTGAAAAACACTCTATATTCTTATCCTGCATACTTATATATGTACTTATGTATATGTATGTTTCTTTTTATTCTTCTGTACATGGTTCAAACTTGGTCCCAATACTTTTGGCAACACATTGCCTTTGTGTCCCAGTTACCCAAAAGTACTGGAACACAAACCCACATGTGGGCAAACGTACTGGGACACAAACCTATATGTGGGCAGAAGTACTGGGACACAAACCCACATGTTATCAAAAGTATTGGGACACAAACCCACACGTTATCAAAAGTATTGGGACACAAACCCACATGTGACCAAAAGTATTGGGACACAAACCCACATGTTATCAAAAGTATTGGGACACAAACCCACATGTTATCAAAAGTATTGGGACACAAACCCACATGTTATCAAAAGTATTGGGACACAAACCCACATGTTATCAAAAGTATTGGG
>JAUZST010012339.1:0-11498 GCA_034779995.1 Parotocinclus haroldoi
TGTGTGTGTGTGTGTGTGTGTGTGTGTGTGTGTGTGTGTGTGTGTGTGTGTGTGTGTGTGTTTGTGTTTGTTTGTTTGGTTTTTTTTAGAATGTCACAGGGGAAGGTTGCCTGAAGTTGCTGGTTTTGCCCTCAATACACAGTGATTCTCTGGAGGTGCTCTCTGCTCTTATCAAAGCGTGGGTAAACGCTAACTAGTTGTTAATCATGTCATGCTGTGTTAAATCTCTGGGTGACATGGTTTCCAAAAAACATGGGCCAAACCCAAACCATCAAAAACCGCCCCAGATTCCACCACCACTGAACATAAGGGTACTCACTTATTGTGATTGGCTTTACAATGAGAAACTGATAATAAACATAAATACACATTGAGCAGAAACTGTATTCTGAAATTAGAATTTTTCGTTGTGATACACACAGTATATATACGCATCGTATACTCGGTACTCTCCACCCTCGGATGAAGCAGACCACAGTGAAATGTCATGAGGAAAAGCTGTGGTCGTGCACTAATCATTTTTGTTAATAAGTTACAGGATATATTCAATACTTTGAATGATTTTGCCCTGGTGGTGTCAATACTCCTCAGCACTCATGGTGGGAGTGAGGAGTGTTGGGAAATATAGTGAGGAAAAACCGTGGTTGCAGTTTAGCGTGTTTAATGTAGCCTACTGTATGATATCTACACTATATATTAAAGTCAGCAGTATGCACCGCTCACAAAAAATAGGGCATATTTCATTCAAATACTACTAGAAAAGCAAGAGACAAAAGAAAAGATTTAAGATTCATTTCAACAGATAATTGGAGCGTTGTATGAGATGATGATAAATTAGACTTATGATGGACCTGTCAGAAAGTATCTCCATCAAAAATCGAGGAGTACCTGCTGTTAACTAGATTGTTCACGCAAATTTAGGGATATTGAATTAGGGGATGATTAAATATCCCATAACTTTTGTGAGTAGTGTAGTTGAAGCTGACAGCTCCTGATGTTTGCGGATAAGAGCCAGCTGCTGGCTGGTTTCCTCAGGAAACCTGTCAGCCTGCCAGAAAGTAAAGTTCATTCATTCACAACACAGAAGTTTCCTTTACCCCAAAGTTCATAGATGCTTACACCACTGGCTTGTTCGGAACTCCTCAGCGATGGACATGTAAATCCATGAAGCTTTCTGTCCAGTTTCTTGACCCTTTTCCTGAAGTTAATGAGGCAGTTATAGTCACCCTGTGTTATCAGTGGGCTGTTATATTGATTTTATGATGTTTTCCGTAGTGTGGGTGCCGGACTGGTGCCGTATTGCAATGTGCTCTCCAGGCTTTTCGCCCAGTCGCTGTCTGCATGGACACCCCCCTCAGAGTCCAGTCTTGGTCAACAGAGAGCATACAGGTAAGACATCATGAAAGGCTTGACATTCTGCGACAAAACTACGCTGTATTTGCAACCTCACTATGGACATGCTTCACTCAGCTGATGTTTTGAGAAACAAACAATCCTCCTCCATGTTTAAGGATTCCCGTATTTCAAAATACTCTCACTTCACTGTCAATCATTCGCTACCATTTCAGTATTTGATCTCAGAAGCTTAACGATGAGGCATTTACTACTACACTGCCCACAAAAATGATGGGATATTTCTTGAAGGGATGTTTTCCCCCATAATTTTCATGTATTCTCTCCATGCCATGTGGACTTTGGTGGTATGATGGCAAATGGGATTGTAATGATACAAAAATCTGACAGTGTGCATCGTGGGACTATTACAATGTTCGTTTAGATGTCATGTATTGGATCTGCTACAAGTTGATAAGATGTTCAAAGGGTAATAGTCTTTAGGATGAACGTGTTTCGCAAACCTCTTAGCATTTCTTATATAGAAAACCAAAACGAAGGCTTAAGAGGGAACTTTGTAACAACCATATTCGTATTCTCTTGTTGTGTCAGTAAGGTATGAAACCAGACTTCCTAGTTACGAAGTAAGAGAACTGAGTATACATGACATGATAGGGTGGATCCTTAGCCATTGTAACATCACAGACAATGAAAAACTGGAAAATCTACCAAACAAAGCTGTTTACCTTCTGCTATGTCGAACCCACAGGTGCCTCTACAATGGCCAAACTCTTTGTAAAAACACATGGCAGGAGGGAGTATGTCAAACAAATTTCATGAAATCAACCTGCGACTCAACATGATCCTTCCCCAAAAAGACGATATCAAGCCAATTTAAAGATACCCTATAGGTCATTCAGCATTTATACACCGACGCCTCCTTCTTGGGGAAGATGTGCCATCCTCACAGGAAATAGGCTCACGATTAACAATTAAACAATGACTTGCCATTTGTGATGCCAGGAAATAATTCTACACAGAGAGTAATATGAAAGATCTCTGCGAATTAAATCCCTCATAAAAGATTCATAACTTTCTAGACCATCCAAAGATTAAAAGCCAGATATAGCACGTTATCTGTTCCTTTCACTATGTTGGAACTGTGGGTTTTCCTTTCATGTAGAGGGCCTGTTTGCGCTGTAATGGCAATAAATCAAAACAATCCAAATTTAACCAGACCATGGTGAGGATAAGTCAAGCTCATTTTGAATGGTGGGGAGGTGCAGTATCGATCCTTAAATAAGATGGAGGATTGGTCTCTCCTTGTCATGTCCCAGTCGATGAGAGTTGGAATATTGGTGTACGAACTGAGTACTATGAGGTGACCCAAAGTTAGACGCCTCACACGTGCTATCAGAGAACCAGGATTACAGTCATACTCTAAAGTGTTTGTGTCTGTTCTCTAATCCATAGTGCTGTGCGGGTGGCCCTATATCATACGCTAGAGTTGTGGGTGCGAGTAGGTAGAGCCTCTGCATCAACACTGCAGGGAAGCTCTTCCCACTCAGAGCTGCTCTTTGCCCATCTCGTTGGTGACATTACACCAGGAACTGATACAGTCAAAGTGAGTCAATTTTTTTGTATGATATAATATATTAAGAATAATATTGTAAGTTCACATACAAGTAATCAAACGATATAATAAAACCATGTTTGCCTTCAGATATTACTATTTAGTTTAGTTTCATAGACACTATATGTATATATACATATATAATATATATATATACATACACAGACATGTATACATGCAAGTCAATGCCAATTTAGAGCTGAAATGGCTAAAGAGTAAAAAAATAAATGCTATTAAATAAATAAATACATTTAAATAATTTGACGGCATTAATGATATTGACTTGGTATTTCAACAGCCTGGGTTTGCGTCCCAACAGAGTTTTCACTTGAGTAATTTATTTAACTAATTATTTCACCCAGCTTCGAGCTGGACAGACAGCAATACCTGATTTAGTTGGAGCAGCTGGGAAGTCAGGACCACGACGGACAAAGGGTTTGGGAATGGGAGAATCAGCAGGAGTCTCGCTGCAAAGGAAGGGCGATTCACTAGCCAATCAGGATACATGCTTTGCAGCCCTACGAGGTAAGTGACTTGCAGAACTTGGCAATCATTATTATCATCATCATCAATCATTCATTCCTAATGTTGTTTAATTTCAGTCCTTAGGCAGATTGTTTTGGCTAGTGGCACTCTCTTGAAAGAGGATCTACATAAGGTAAGGTAGTTTCCATACAGCTGTCTTGTCATGAATCATTAGATTGGATATGGAGCACTGCCAGAATCATTTAATGTTTTTGGAGGAAACTGAAGTTTGAAAACAGTGATTTATATATTTTTCCTAAGTGCATAATTTCCTTCTAACCACCATGTTTCCATTTCCCTTCCTTTCTGTATCCCATGATCTCTGCCATGACTGTCCTTTACTGTGTCTGTCAGAGGCTGCAGGAGCTGGTGGTTCCACTGTGTGTAAGACTTCAGCAGCAGGCTCAGAGCAGTAGCTGGGACTTGGGCAGTACTAGTGGTCAGTATGGCAGTGCTGCTCCTCGTTGTGAGCTCTACGCCCTGCTACTGGCTCTGGTGCTGGTGCCATCCCCCCGCTGGCCTGCTCCTCTCTCCTGCGCCATCTGCGTGTTCAGCCAGGGACGTCGAGACCGCAACATCACTGTGAGTATCTAGCATCAGGGAGAGAGAAAGAAAAGGAAATAATTTAACACAACCTCTTCTGGGAACAACCTTCTATACAAGAGTCTCCAATTCTGTAGTGCAAGTTTGGTTAGAAATGTTAGAATAAGTCATGACATTTGCAGAAATATGTTATGGTTCATTCCGATTATGACTATGAGTGCCCAAACTTTTGAACTGAGTGTAAATAGTAATTACTAGAGGTGCTTTTCGTGTTTCTTACTGCGAGATTTGTACCTGAGACAGCAGAGCCTGAAAGAGACTAAATGGAACATAAAATACTACACATTTCAGTCCTTTCATGGTTGATCACCACTACTGTAGAAGAAGTATACATATTATCATGTACAATTCCAAATCAGAATAAAGCTGGGACAGTATGGGAAAATGCAAATAAAAAATAAACGGATTACTTATACTTTTATTCAGTTCCATGAACCCAATATGTTTCATGCTTTCTTCCTGGTAAATAAACTTGGCAAAACATATTTTAAGAGGCGTCAGAAAGAATGGCAACATAACCATGTGATAAATACTGTCCCAACCTTTTCTGAAATGCGTTACAGACCCGCAATGCAGGAATGGATGTTTATTAACAAATTAAGTAAAATTGGTGAGGAAACGTATGAAATCTTTGGTGGTAAATGACTTAAAAAAAACCTAATAAATTAATGTAATTTGTATTTTTCATACCGTTCCGACTTTGTCTGGATTTGCAAACTATGCATTTCCTAATATGCACTGCTCTCAAAAAATGGGGGATATTTCCAAATGAATATGAAAACTGCTGGACAATCTGATCCATGACTCATCACTGTCAGTGTGTTTTTGGCAGTCTTCCGTGTTTGACATGCTTCTGTCCACTCCCATGAATGTGCCACTTGCTACTTAATCACTATAATTGAATTTGCATCTCATATGCTCACATCAAATCGAACAACTTTCTTTGACTTTTCATTTGCTCTTCTGATGATCTTGTTTAATGAAATTTTTAATCGGTTCATATTCAATTAATAATATCCCATAATATTTGTGAGCAGTGTACTAATTAGTCAGTAGTATTCTTGTAAACTTGTTGGTGTCTTGTTAGTATAACAAGATAAAGCTTGTATAAAGGTATAAAGGTGTATAAAGCTTATAATTAAAAAGTTGGGAATGTGGTAGCCTAGCGGTTAAGGTACTGGACTCTGGACCAGGGTTCAAATCCCACCTCGAGCAAGCTACCACAGTTGGGTCCTTGAGCAAGACCCTTAACCCACAGTTTCTTAAAATGTAAGACTGTATTAATTGTAAGTCGCTCTGGATAAGGGCGTCTGCTAAATGCTGGAAATGTAAATGTAAGTTAAATGCACAAATGATCGCCCTGCCTGGTAAAATGCTAACATAGCTGGTAAAAATGACTAAACGTAAAAATGTTGCTGCTTTGACTGCTGTCAATTTGCTTTGCAGGTTTCGTCATTCTGCGCCGAGGCATTGACAATATGCAACGCTCTGCTTCATCCTCGTACCCCCTCCATCTCACTACCGCTACCTTCTTTAACTCTGAAACCCACTCCATCTGCTCCAGTTCTCACAACTGCTCAGAATCCCTCTCTGTCCCTCCCAACGCTCTTGGGGCCATCTGCGTCGGGGCCTTCGTTTGCTCCCAGACATCCTCTAGGCTTAGGCCCTGCTGCTCTCCTAGGTTCCCTGGACAACCATTTACCCATGGCTCCTGTTCTCCCCACACCAGTGGGTGCCCCTGGAAGCCAAGGCGAGATGCTCTTGTCCTCTACTGCACAAGCTGCCGAGTTGGCAGGCCTGCCAGCACCCCCTGAAAGCCAGCGTCAGGTGTTTGTGCGCTACGACAAAGAGGAGCCAGAAGACTTGGAGATTTCTCTGGAGAGTGATTCTGATGACAGTGTGGTCATTATGCCCCAAGGCATGAGGCTGGAGATGCAGGAGGGAGCGTCTAATGTGTCGAATCTCCCTTCCCAACCAGGCAGCAACATGCCTGTGCCACCTACTGGCCTTGGAAGTGAAGCAGGCACAGCTGAGACCTCTCTTTCCAATGAGCTCCCCACATCCATCCTGCCAACCGATGCCAACAACATCAACTCCTTCCCAGGTCCTAGTCAAGTGGAGCAGCTGGTGTCTCTAGTGCCACCTTTGAACGCTACTACTATGCCACTTGCTTCACCCCCTGGTGCCCTTGGCAATTCTCTCCCCGCTGGCACCCAGCTTCAGCAGATGCTGATACAGCCTTCATCAGGTGGGCAGCCAGGACAGCTGGGCTTATCCTTACACATGCAGCTTCAGAACCAACTGGCACAGGCCAGCCGCCAGTCTTCATCTAATGAGCAGGACCAGAATGTCATCAACATCAACAGCTCGGATGACGAGGAGGTAGAAGAGGAGGAGATGGAGGACGAAGATGATTTGGGAGAAGAGGAAGAGGAGGATGAGGAAGAAGATGATGAGGAGGAGGAGGAAGGTCTGGAAGAGGATGAGGAGGATGAAGAGGGAAGCGATTTCAATGAAGAGGAGGAGTACTACCGGGAAAACTATGAAGAGTTTGAAGAAGAAGAAGAGGGAGAGGAAGAAGATGAGGAGGATGAGGAGTTCCAGCCTGTAGAAGGTGATATCCGGAGAGCTGTGATAGGAGCAGAGGATGAGGAAGTGATGATCGAGGGGCAAGGGGAGAGGAGGATGGAAGCGTTCCCTGTGGAGAGTGAAGGACAGGTGGAAGGAGGAATTCAGGAAATGGAGGCGGTGAGGAGTGTTTACGGGGAAGAGATAATGAAGGACAAAGTGAATATCGAAGAAATCGAGAACATCGGAGCTGTTGAAAGGAACGAAAGTGTAGGTGGTGAGGCGCAAACAGAGACTATTGCGAGTGGTGAAGAGGCACAGCAGCAGCAGCAGCAGGAGGAGGAAGAAAGTTCCTCTGTAGCAGTAAATGATCAAGAGGAGAGCCCACAGAAAGAGGAAGAACCCAGACCTCAGTCAGTAGTGACCCCAGAGGATTCTGGGACACCACCGGAAAATCAGGAGGTCGGTGTAGAGGTCAAAGCCGATGAGCAGAGTTTAGAAGCAGAACAAGAAGAGAAGCCCAGTACGAGCACAGCACCTACCTCAGAGGATGTGACACCCCAGCCTGTAATGGAGACAGCCGATAAAGAAAAGGATGAAGAACGTCAGACCGAGGAGGAAGAAAAGGAGAAGGAGAACAAGGAGGAAGAGGAGGAGGAGGAAGAAGCACGTGGAACCAAAAGGAAAATACAGGACTGCGAAGAAGGAGATCAGCCTGAACAAAGCAGTGAGAAGAAAAAGGTATACCCGTCTACTTTCTTGATGTTGTCAGGGTTCCTAAATTAAGAGGAAACTGAAACCCTTGCTATACAAGTATGCACTGTCTAGTGGCCCCATTGCATACTGTGAAACAGGTATGTTCTCTGAAATCGACATAGTCATGTAGTCTTTTATAGCATTGTAAATAAAACAAAGGGCATTTTCACAAGAAAACTGTGTGCAGGCGATGCGCAACTGCATCAGCGGTACCGATGTAAACAGGAATGGAAGTATCCGATCACATTTTCATTCTACGGAAAGTCAGTTTTTTTTACGTTTAAATTTACCGTTGTGGCGAGGTGTCGGGGAAAATCTTGACATGATGGACCAATACTGATCACCGATACTGAGCAAGCGAGGGGCTGGATACCACTTCACGCACAATCACGCCATAAAACACGGGCTGTGTCCCAAACCGCTTACTTCCATACTAAACAGTACATGAAAGCAGAATGTAATATAGCAGAAGCCCTTATCCAGAGCGACTTACAAGTAATACAGTCTTACAATCCAAGCAATTGCAGTACCTTCCCCATTAGCCCACCACAGTCCTTGTGTACTGGGAGAGCACTCTGCTAGAATGGTTGAACCGTGCATACTGGATAGACTGTAGTTTTTACTGCAAGTATACAATTTCACACGCAGCCATTATCTAAGCTAGTTCTATTCCTTATAATTGATTAAGATGATGTCCTATCTGCACATGTAACTATATACAACATAGGGTTTCTTTTACCGTTTTAGTCCTTTAGCCAATACTCTGTTTTCCATTTAGTGTTTTAGCTAGGAGGACCTGTAACCAAGGGATCGTTCCGGGCATTTATTTGATCTGAATTATGTTCTATGTACAATAAAACAGATTCTGATTGGATGGCCTTTAAATGGTGCATAGCTGTACTTGGTGACATTTTTGAGGGACATTTGAAAGACATTTTGAGCAAAGTAAATTAAATCATCAGTCAGACTGAATGAATATAAGTAAAGGAATGGGCGTTTTTGCTGTGACTCGAGAGGTTTTGTGTAAACACTAGCTACAGATTTATCCAGTTCTGTTGTTGTTTATTTAATGCTGATCCTGTTTAGTAAACTGTTTTCTCTCGTACTTCTCTCCAGCTGGATGACGAAGCAATGGCCTCCATGCTGGCTGACTTTGTGGATTGCCCCCCGGATGACGAAGATCACGGGGCCTCACAGTCGCAATCTTAAAATCCTTTCCGAGAGGAACGTTTTGTTTTGTTACACACACGAACTTTAGAACTTTCCCTGAGATCATCTGATCCTCGGCAAGATCCTGCATCAATATTTACATCAAGATAATCTTCATTAGGACTGCACTTTTTCAGCTGTAATATTTTTTTAAAATCATCAGTTTGTTTCTGTGATGCAGTAACCATATTCCTTGTCATGTCATGTACTCCTGTAAGTAAAGAAGAATTAAGTACCAGCCAGACAAGACAGCCCATTAGTCTATTGAATTACTTCCCAAGGGCCTTTGTGCTCTGAGAGGGGAGACACAGACTTCTCTTTCCCTTTCCATGCTCATGGGATGCATGCATTTGGCTTTCTTTCTTCTTTTAGAGTCCTTTCATGCTCTGTGACCCTTACACTAAGGAACTTGACGACTTCCATACACAAAATGATATGGCTAATATAGTGCTTCTGGTCTTCTCTTATTTCAGATTTTGTACTATCATTTGTTTTGTTATACTGTTTTGGGTTGCAGAAGATAATTAAAAGCAAAAACAAACACATGGTGCCCTAGGTCCCTTACTATAGACAGTCATGACCAAAGGTTTTGGTTTTCACAAAGTTTGCTGTCTGTTTTTTTTTTTTAACCTTTTGAACAAATGTTTATATGGTAGAATGAAGTACAACGTTTTCTTACATTTCTATCGACTAATGCATCCTGTTTAAGCAGAGACCAAATATTTACAGTGTTTCTGGATATCAGCTTCTGGGCAAAATCTTGATGGCAACCCATTCTTGCCTAATCAGTTTCACACTTGCTTGACTTTCTTGGGTGCCCTGAAGCCACCGTCATTGCAATTGAACCACTATCCTTGAAGTTCTTGATGATCCGATAAATTGTTGATCGGGGTGTTATTTTACAAGCAGCAACGTCCTTGCCTGTGATGTAATGCAATGATAACTGCATGTGCTTCCTTGGAAGTAATTGTGGTTAACAGAAGCCAACTTAAACGCACCACTACCATTTATATACCAGCTGCCATGTCCTGTGTTTTTTTTTTTTTTTTTTGTCTGCTTTCTTGACCTTCTCTCCTGAGCTAACATCACTGAATTGCTGTTAGCAGTTCATTTTGTAGGGCTGGATGCATTTTCATGGCAGGCAATAACTTTGTATTTAATTCATTTGAACATTCTCAAAACTTTTGGCGAGAACCGTAGGTACAGCTGTTTTTGACACACACACACACACACACACACACACACACAAGATTTTCTTTATTTACAGCAGTGGTTCCCAGACGTTTTCTGCAGTGCCCCGCTTGTGTAGACAGTGTGAATACTGTATCTTCAAGCGCACGTGTACACAACTTTTGCTTCCAAATTCCACTTAAATTTTAAACATTATAATGCATACAAAACTGCAGTTTCTTGTTGAAAAAAAAAACTACATATAGGTACGCTGTTTATCATCCGCATTACATTTTGTGAAACAGGATGTTAACTGAAATGGACATTAACAAGACATTGTGTGTGTGTACATGCACATAATAAGGATTAGATTTCTGAAGCTCTCTGTAGTTTAGACACAGTGTTTTATCTTAAACAATAGTATTAATCAAAACACTCTGAAAACATTTGGTACAGTGCTGTAAATATGGTGTTTATTTTTAATAACATTTGAAGCGCATCGTAATTTTAAAACCAAAGAAATGGTCCCATCTTACTTTCAATACATCAGTTCTCTGTTCTGTCGGCAGGTGTTGGAGTTCCCTCATACTATTTTTCTGTTATTCAGAGGATCATTAAGATGTATTTAAGAATTTATTTTTATGTCTTATCGTAATTCCTAAAACCTCGGACGTTAATGTAAATGAACATCGATCGGATGGCCGTTCAACAGCAAATACACATCTTTTAATCTTTTAATTATTTCCTCGCTTTGGGGAGCACTGTATTGCAGTACGTTCGTTGCAAAACAGTTCAATTAATTATAATTAATTTATTTGGGAAAAAAATAATAATAATGAAAATTATTTGTTTTCTGAAGATGAAGTTCCTCTTACTGTACAGTGACAACGTAAGTATTGTCATTAAAATAGTCGCAATCTAAAAGTCTAAAGTATTTTAAATACTTTATAATTATTTGTACTTGCCTATGAGACGAATATAACTAACAGATTCGGGTGGAGTGGAGGAAGATCGTTACAGTGACATGGAAAACACAAGATCATTACAGTAATAATCTGTTCATACTTGATTTAAACAGTGTCTCTTAAACTGAGTTTCTGGCACCTCCACAGAAGCTCCACAGTTGGAGCTGTATTGGCCATGTGAGGGGGATATTAGAGATGAGGTTGTAATATCATAATTATAATATCATATATTAACCACCATTATTTAGATGACATTACTGCTCTGAAGTGAATTCTGCTCCAAAATCTTCTGCTTTGTTCTGCTTAGTCCAAGAGCTTTTGCACCTCATCATTTACAAATTACCTGGTTCTAACCATTTGCAGGTATTCTCTACATGATTCTTTTCTTTCCACTGCATAAATAAGAACAGGTGGCTCACTCTTATGATTAGTGGGTGTGGCAGCCTTAGTTTCCCCCAGCATGTCCTGCAAATCTGGTAAGTCATTATTGTCATTATTAATGTCTGTAGTGAATGTGTTTGTGTGTGTGTGAGAGGGAGTGTGTGTGCGTGTGTGTGTGTGAGAGAGAGAGAGAGAGAGAGAGAGTGAGAGAGAGAGAGAGAGAGTGTGTGTGTGTGAGAGAGAGTGTGTGTGAGAGTGTGTGTGTGAGAGAGAGAGAGAGAGAGAGTGTGTGTGTGAGAGAGTGTGTGTGTGAGAGAGTGTGTGTGTGAGAGAGTGTGTGTGTGAGAGAGTGTGTG
>JAUZST010012340.1:0-11497 GCA_034779995.1 Parotocinclus haroldoi
CTTTTGGATCAGCTGATATGTACAGCTGTGTATCATCTGCATAGCAGTGAAAACTGACACCATGCTTACGAATAATTAAGCCTAAAGGTTGCATGTACAGGGAGAATAATAGTGGGCCAAGCACAGTGCATACTGAGCGTGTGTACATCATGTATACATACTATGTGTGCACACACTTGGGCCACTTTATTAGGTACAGACCTGTTACAGTGTTGAGTAGATTGAAAAATGTGGAAGCATTTCTCTGGGGCTATGGTCTATACCGACACGATAACATCATGCATTTACTGCAGATTTGTTGGCTGCACATCCAAGATACTATTGTCCTTCATATCAAAAAAATGTAACGTACCGGATTGAGATCTGGTGACTTTGGAGGCCATTCGAGCACGGTGAACTTGTTCAACAAGCCAGTTTGATCTGAGGTTTTTGATATGGTCTGTTATTCTGCCAGACGTAACCATGAGAAGATGTGGTTATAAAGACATGGACTAGTTTAGCTAGTCTAGTTGGGTAGTCTGTGGTGTTTAAATGATGCTCAATTAATAAGGGTTAAGGGGTGCCAAAAAATGCACCACAAGATCTACACAAGGCAGGATGTTGTCCAATTTTGGTGAGCCTGTGCGATTGTAGCTTCGGTTGATTGATTTCACCTGACTGAGCGCCACCCGTTGTGGTCTCATACCGCAGTAGCCCATCTGTTTCAAGGCAGAGCAGCAACAGCTTGAACATGTGGTTTCCTTTCTCCAGCTGCAAATCCAGAAACAGCTAGTACTGCTACTCTGTAGTCAGGAGCACCCTCTCCATGATGTACACACTTTACTGCTGATACATCAGCTAGTGGTCGACTGGAAGAATGATCACCAAATAAGCTTTTCAAGTCGATAATAAACGAATGAAAATAACTAATAAAATGGATTTCAGGTTTTCTCAATGGCGTTCTATTTTGTTGGCGAGCACTAGGTATCAGCACCACTGTAACAATGATTAAGGGAGGGATTTCATAAACAAACTGACAAACTCCGGATTGTGTTTCTGCTTGCATTTTGCACCATTTTTATTTCTCTTTATTTCTATATTTTCAGTATTTGCCAAACCCTGTTTGAGTTTTTGTTACCAGAGTTCTGTTTTTGTTTCATTTTACATGTGTGGTTATGTGTAAACGAAGACTTTCAAATAAGGAGGAATTCATATAGCTTTTAAATAGTTTGGAGGCTTGATGACTTCACAGTATTAAAAATCTCCAACAGTGGTCATTGGGAAACATTTTCTCTCACTATTGCCATTTTTATGTGCGCAGCATTTTTGGTTATTTTCAAAAGATTGTTGAAAAATGACTGAAAAGTGAAAAATAACATTTTTGTTAAGTAGAATGCAATCTACTAAAAAGGGTGCCAAGTTATTTAATTTATATAAATCGTTATGGTTTTGTCTGTACTGCTTTCAGCTAGTTCTACTATGTTCTACTCTCAGCCAATCAGAATACACTGTACTGTATTTCTTTCCAGCTTTACTCTGTATGACTTGGCAGATTTGCCTGCTGCATTAGTCATTCGGATTTGCATAATTTAGAGCAGCGACCTAAATAAACAACACACATGTTTGTTTTGTTCGGTAACATACTGATTATTTGTTTAATGAATCACTTGCTGGTGATGTGGAGAAACAGTATAAGTATTTAAATTTCCATTTTCAGTACATAAAGCACATATCATTTTACATCGTATGTAAACACGGTAACGAGGTTTTATATTGTATAAAGTGTTACTCATAAGGATTTAGTAGTGGCAGCCGTTCCTCCTCTGGTCAGTGCTAGGATTTAAAACACACCTGCTACACCTGGCAAACATAATGGAATCACCCACCTAGAGAATGTTCACCTAGATTTTTTTACTTCGTAACAAATAAACAAACTGCAAATATGACATATAATGTGAATCATACCTGAAACAAATTCAAAAAAGCAATTTTTTTAGTTCTGTGTTGTTGATCGATATATATCGGCACACATTTCTTCCCAAATCAGGTAGAGGGAAATAAATATGGAATCACCTAGTGTGGATGAAAAAGTTATGGAAGGTTTATCAGCAAAATAAATCACAATTGGTACTTTACCGCTCTGCCTTGGGCTTTATGATGACCTGAATTCATTGAGCCATTGACTTCACTAATGAAAAGCAAAACAATACATCGGGTTGGTAAAAACTTTCTCAAAGGATGGTTGACGGATTAGCTTTACAGGACAGAAACTTGTCATGAACAAGTTCTGAAGTGAACAAGTTTTCTGAAGAAAAACTCTTTACTCCATGGTAAAATGACTTATCACCTTGAAAAGTGATTTAATTATCACCAAACCATTCCAACATACCTTTTATCGATGGAATGAGTAATAAATAATAATATAATAATAATAATAATAATAAATAAAAACAAACTTTTAGGTACACCAGTGCATTGGGATAATCGCTGCACTCTCACTTTGATCTTTATTTTATATCAATCCCATGTAATAAATGACTGGGACAATTTTGATTGTGTTCTTCAGACAGTCATCTTTATATGTTTTATTAGAACAGCGCCAGACAAAATTCCCAGCAACATCTCCTTGGGGAGATTTGTAATTTATCTCTGAATATCACATTCATTGAATCGTCCACACTCCTCATTCCACACTCCACAAGCATTTCTCTTTATCCACCAATAGAAGACTGGCAACCAAACGCAGCCCAGAAATTTCCTGTCACCATCTCTTAATTTGTATTGTATTAGTCTAATATGTGGACCAGTGAAACAAGGTCTCCAAGGATTTCTTCCCAGTGTTGTGTGTATAGAAATGAAACATTCAAAGTTGAATTGATGTAATGATGGCCTAACACCATATTTGATTTCAGCTTGTACTGTCAGAATAATTGTTAATAATTGTAAATAGTGCAAAAACGGCCGTCAGCATGTAAGCAAAGAACTCAATTTGAACCAGCAGACTTTATTCACAATAACACACTACATTCACGCTACACATACTGTACACTCAACACTGTTTACAGTAACCTACAGTAAAATCACATGAAGTACACTACATTTGTACAAGAAAAACCAAACATTTCTCTCGCTGGTTCAGAGCCATGTTCACCTGTTTGTTTAGATTGTAGAGCTTAAAGACTTGAATCAAGTCTGCGCTGGCTGTCAAAATATGATATGCCTTAGAGGCTATAATGCAGTTCTTTATAGGTTACCTGTATACAGTCAGAGTTGTTAAAGCCTGTTAAAGCATTGGAAATGCAGCAGTTAATAAGAGGCTAAAGATTTTTAGCTGGTTCACAGTACTTGGTGTGTAAGCATGACAAAGCACCTGCTTTTTGTCACTTCACCTATTTAATGTTTCTGCCTCTTCTCCACTGTCCCTAATTATCACCTGCAGACTGCTTAGATAAATCTGTTAACTTAGCAAACGCTGCAGCATCAGACAGAGCAAGTCCATTGACTGGAACAGGAAGTAAGTACTCTGGACAGTATCAGGGACTTGCAGTCCCCCCTTTTTGTTGGCTCTTGCACTTGAGTTTGTCAGCAGGAACAGGCATATGTGCTTTTATTGGAAGCAAAATTTGAACCCTGTAGCGTGTGTTTGGTATTTCCTTTAAGAAAAGTGTGTTCACCCTTTCATATTTGTAACCCCTACATATTTCCTCAGTCTGGATATTTATTACATGTTTCAAGTAGTGGAGCAATCATGCCAAAGATTGGGACCAGGTAGGGACCGGTTAGTCTTGTATGCAGTCATATAGATGTAATACATTTTCTGAATTATGAATGACAGCATACAGATCATTTTTGTTCAGATTTTCTGTTAATGGAAACGTCCTCATTTTTTATCAGAGAGCCTTATCTTTGCCAGATGTCAAATATTCAGTGAGGTGAGGCTGTTTTAAATGTGTTATTATTGATCTGAGTGCTTGAAGAGCTGTTCTTTGCAGTTTACCGTCGTCATACTGCAAACACTCACTCACAGTGATAAACTAGATTGTTAAAGTCAAGGCTGTGACCGAAATAATACCAATTCACTGTTCCTTTACTAGTACTATGCTGTATAGGTATGCAGTGCAGTAGACACTATGCAGTGTACTAAGTAGTACACTGACAAGGCACTGACTACACAAGACGAGTTTCAAGCAATATCACAGCCACAGACGAATTTCCAAAGTCAGAATAAAATCATGAGACTTTAAACGCAAAGAGAATATGGAATGATACAATTGCATACAAACAGAGATTATACTTTCATAGCAACATTTCATGTATGATACGCTACTGTTTTTCACTAACTATCTATTTCTTTTTCTTTTCATGGCGCTGTTCTTCTGGCTGAAATGTGAAACAGGTAAGATCATCTCATTTTCAAGGTTCTTACCCATAAATGCTACCTAGTTTGTTACCAAGTGATGGTGCTGCGCTGATAGCAGCCTGTTGCCACATTCTCACCTCTGTGCTGGGAGAGGAGGCACATTTGCTCATTCATTCTGTGCACACACACACACACACACACACACACACATGCACACACACCATGTGATCAGCTTGCAGCTTGGAAAAATTGCATTTATGCCCATTACAGTGCACTACATACATATTTTAGAATCTCATGACAAGTACTAGTCCTTTTTTTTAAAAACGTATTTCATTTTAAAATGATAACACTACCAACAACTATTGGAAGCTACACAATACTAGATTCAGGTCCATTTTGTGACGTCACAAAAAGTGCAGTCGTGGCTGAAAGTTTTGAGAATGGAAAAAAATTGTTTTTCATAAAATATGCTGCTTCATTGTTTTTAGAAACTTTTGTAAGCTCTTATATTTTGTAATGAAGCACAGTTATTATCAATCCATTAGTCATTTTGTAATTTTTCAACCAGTTAAAATTTTACATCCAGTATAAACAAAGACTTAATATTTACAGTGTTGATGGCCCCGACATGCCAGATAACAGCTTTGGTCAAAATCTTGAAAAATGGCAACCCATTCCTGTCTAATTAGTGCTTGAAGTTTCTGGGTTTTTGTTCGTCCACCCTCTTTTCGGGGGTTTACCACAGTTTCTCAATGGGGTTGAGAATGAGTTTCCTAGTCATGGACCCAAAATTGATATGTTTTGTCCACCAAACCAGGTGGCTATCACTTTTGCCTGGTGACATGGTGCTCCATGATGCTGGAAAAAAGCATTGTTCATCTCTAAGTTGCTCCTTGATTGTTGAGAGAAGTTGCTCTTGGAAGGTGCTTTGATACAATTCCTTATTTATGTTCTTTTCGAGCAAACCCACTCCCTGGGGTGAGACTGAACCCCACACATGAATGGTCTCAGGATGCTTCACTGTTTGCGTGACACAGGGCTGATGGTAGCTCTAACCTTTCCCAGATGTGCCAAACAGTGGAAAAGCCAGTATGCTGTCTTGTGAAGTCTGAAATTGCAAATAAAGAAAAATCTCATTCTCAGTTTCCTTCCTCTTTTTTGCCTTTGAGGTTTGTGGTACATATAAATATAGAACATCTTTACATTATTTGTGTCTAAGTCTTCAGCATTTTTGATGGAAACCTAAACCAAGTTAATATTTGGGAACAGTCATAGTTTTGAAGCAGCATGATTAGGTTCACTGGTACGCAGTTTGTGAGGGAGCTCAGCTCCTATGCTTTCCTAAACCTCTTTAAGAACAGGCCAAAATTCTCCTGAAGACATTTGTTGTTTCATTTGCTTCTGTCTTTTCATGTAATCCTAGACCGGCTTCATGTTGTAGATATCAGGGATCTGCGGGACCCTATCCTTCCTTTTTTTTTGTTTAGTTCTTTCTGACTTTGTTCATGTGTTTGGAGTCACTGTCATGCTGGAGAATGAATCTGAGACCAATCAAAAACCTCCCTAATGAAACTGCATGAAAGACCTTAGCAATGAAAGAGTCATTCATTTTGACTAAATCATAAACTCCATTTACAGAAATACAGCCCCAAACCTGCACGGAACCTCCACCGTGCTTCACTGTTGAAGGCACATGCATGATCCATAAATTGCTCTCCAGCCCTTCTGCAGACAAAACTGCTTTCTGTAAGAGTAGCTGATCAGTCCATACTACATGCTGCCATTGTATAATGGATTTGTAGTTGTAACTCTTCCATGTAGCCTTCCAAGCCTTCGGTCCACTGTAGGTGGGTATACCTGGGACCTAGTTCTGAGTTGACAGTGCTGCTGGACACCTTCTGCCACACAAAAAAGTACACCTAGGACTTCACGTCTTCTTCGCTCATTTTGCATGGCCAAATTACACGGTTTATTGTCCTGAAGTTTGTCTGTTTGATTGGAGATCTCATCTGGAAACTTGGTAGAGACCTTGCATGTGCAACATTATCATCTTATATGCTGATATTAAGGTTACCAGGTTACAATTTAACACCATCTTTCTGTTTTAGGATGGTAGTCTTAGCTTTGTCTAGCTTTAGTACCTCTACACAGTTACTCCAGTTAATCAGGCAATCAATTCTGCACGTAATATAATTAGTAATATAATATAATCAGTAGAACCTTCTAGTTTGCTTTACTTAATCATGCACCAAACTATATGCTCAGTTTTTATTATATGGACTGCGATAGCCTAGCGGTTAAGGTACTGGACAATGGACCTGATGGTTCTGGGTTCGAGTCCCACCTCTGCCAAGCTGCCACAATTGGGTCCTTAAGCAAGGCCCTTAACCCACCATTGCTTAAATTGTTAGACTGTATAAGTTTTAAGTCACTCTGGATAAAGGTGTCTGCTAAATGTTGTAATTGGAAATTGTGTAACTTTAATGATCACAATAGTCACAATTAAAACCCTACTTTAAATATCTTGCAAGAATGACTCCAATGCTGTACACATTATAGCAGAAGAAGAAGTTTATAGAAGTTTATAGAAGTTTCACATTATAGCAGAAGTTTTTTGCATCTATTTTAACAAACAATCACAGCAGGAATCACAGGAAGATGGCAGGATATGTTGAATGTAAACAAAAACATCTAAGAGAAAATCATAAAACAACAGTCCAGTCCAACAGTTGGCTTCCAATTTTGCAGAATACGGAGCGTGTCACCGGGGTGAGCCATTTAACCAGAGATACTGTTCATTTGCTCTTGAGACTGGCATCATGCACTCTTTGGCATCATGCCCATCATAAACGTATAAAACGTAATAATAAACGCAAATGTAATAATCGACAAAAACAGTGCATCCAGACAGAAATGCTGGATTGCTGCAAAACTCACGGGCAGATATGTAAATGATCATGATGGGTATTGTCAGAAGAGGGGGTAAAAGCACTTCCCCCATGGTTTTGTTGTCCATTGTCCACAGACAGGTGGCACCGTCACTACTTACTCTGGTCTCTGCCCTGATCATTTCAAGCCACTTATGAAATTTGTTGTGATGGTGCCCTTTAACTGTCTTTGCTGCTGTTGACAGCCATCCACCGTCATCTACATTTGCTGTTGTGTTTAGAATAAGAAACCTGAGATTGTATTGTCTTTAGCAATGAATCCAGGTTCCGATTGGGATCAGGCGATGGTCAAATTTGAGTGTGGAGGCCTCATAGTAAACGCTTCAATCCTGCCTTTGTTTTGGAGCAACGCGCTGCCACAAATGCTGCTGTAATGATCTGGGCAACCGTACCATATGACAGTCAGTCACTCCTAACAGTGATACAAGGGACGCTAACGGTAACATCCTGTGGCCACAAGTGTTACCTTTTGTGTCAGGGCATCCAGCTAGCATTTTTTAGTAAGATAATGCTCACTTACACACAACACGGGTTTCCCAGGAATTTCTCTGCCGGATTGCAACACTTTCTTGTGCTGCCTGTTCTCCAGATTAGCAATCAAGCAATCAAGCTGGGACACCAGCTTCAACCACTTATTAGTTTGCATGATCTTTAGGCCCAGCTGTGGACAAATGTCATAGATCATGTCAGTCACCAAGAGGTTTTTTATGCGCTCTTGTGGCAAGACTTCTTCTAATCAGATAACCCCAGTAATCATTTACGTATCTGCCTATAAAGTATCTGCATTCCGAGTTTTGCAGCAATCAGAAATTTCTCTTTGGGTCCTTTTTTTGGTCAGTAGGTGTAACAATGGAAAATGAAAACAAAATATACACTAACATGCGTTTCTTGTGGTTTATTAAATTTTTATAAGTTAAAACGTGTACTGAAACTCTTGAAACCCTGTATTTCAGTGTCTTGTTTTGCCCGCAATTGTGATGAGAATTTCCTATAGACTGAGAATTGTTCACCACTTTTGGTAACAAGTATGCTTCTGGTTATGATTTTTGCTTAGTGACTAGTGACTAGTTTCCTAGTCATCCTAGATACTAGTTAGTAATGATACAAAATATGCAGACAGATCCTTGTACATGTAAAGATCAATTTGTGTAGATTGGGAAGTGTTCATACAGTTCTGCAGGCTAGTTATTTTTAAAATGGGATCAAACACACACTTTGTTAAACATATTGGGAAGTACAATTAGCACCCACATTACGCAACATTCGCTACTATATCTAGTATATAGCACTCTGTTAGTGTCTTAACAAAGGACCAGCCGGTGATGTTAATTACACTGGTGTAGAACAGGTGTAGAAACAAGTTACTGCAAGTGAGAGAGAGAGAGAGAGAGAGAGAGAGAGAGAGAGAGAGTGGCCAAATGTGAAGAATATTTTTGTTCACCTTGATGACACCATAGGTCTCACTTCCATTAGGACCTGAGTGTGCGTTTTTTGGACAGAAATAGTTGCAGCATATTGTGGAATGTCACAGTATTCTTTACAATACATTCATACATGGATCCAGGCAGGAGAAAATGGCCAAAATGTGTCATTAATAGGTTTCTGTTGGTGACATGAAGAATTTGGACTTGTAGTATTTCTACTGAGCAAGACTCGGTGGCAGAAAAAGGAAAAGAGAGACACATCATCCATCTTTCCTTCTCGGCTCAATAGCAGCAAAGGGTTCCTACAGAGAAAAAACCTTGACTGCTGAGAGCTTAATTAGTGGTAATTAAAGACGGAGGAAAAAAAAGAATGAAAAGAAAAAGAGAGAGCAAGGGCGGAGAAAGAAGCAAATAAAAGAACACACTTTTTCATTCTGTTCCACAGAGGACATGAGGAAATTGACAGATACATTACAAATTGTGGTTTGTGTGCGTGTGTGTGTGTGTGTGTGTGTGTATGGGAGAGAGAGAGACGGTTATATATCAGAAGTCCCCACAAGGATAGGATAACTTGACATTTTTTAGATTGTGGGGACACAACGTGAAACAACTGCAACTTTTTTCTCCATCTCCAATAGGTTATAGAAGATAAGGTTAATGTAAAGTGTAGGTACTATGTCAATGAATATTCCCCATGAGAATAGTGAGACAACTGTGTGTGTGTGTGTGTGTAATTGCTGTGTGTCTGTTTGTCATTTTTGTGTGTATGCAGATAGAACAGGTGTTGTATGAATTAGCCAGATGAACAGTCACACACCACATACCTCTAGAACACTAATGAAGTGTAGTTTAATTTAATCCTGCTGATACTTCAAATCAACACACAGTCAGACTCAGATGGAATATGGTGTGTGTGTGTGTGTGTGTGTGTGTGTTTTGGGGCTTGGGGGTTCCTCTCTTGAACACCTGGTACTTTACATAAAACTATTCCCATGTACTGTATACATAGAATCTTTCATTCATCACACATTTAATTTTGTAATTGAAGGTTCCATAAGTGTGTGTAATGGGAAGTTTGAGAAGTAATGGATGAGTAATAATGCATGTAGAGTAAGGGTATCATCAATGAGTTCCAGGGATACCCAAACTACACACATGGCCCGTAAGCATTTTTTTAAATGCCCACGAAGTAGTTCAGATGTAAAAATAAAGTTTGCCTGCTATTAATAAAAGACGTTTGTATTAACTCTGGGTGTCATTATTGCGAAATACACCTCCCCATACTAAATGTGAAAGTTGTTCATTATATTTGCTTGCTTTATTATGACCAAGCTTTTCTCTGGACATGGCCATATCAAAATAGAGACTGTTTAAGACTTAAGTACAGAGTCACTTTACTCAAAAGCAGTCTTAATGGCAATCCAGGTGTGACTCAAGGCTTGAAATCCAATCCACTAATGTGATTTGAATCTGAGCCCAATAGTTAATTTTGAATCCCATATTCAAGACCTGCTTCCACAGCTTGGGTACTAAGTGAGTTCTAAACGTACCTTAAAAGTTTGAGTCCAAGTTTGAATTTGATTCTTGAATATTATTTTTTGGCACACCTAGAAATTCTACTATAAAGAATGAGACCGAGTTTATTCACATTTATACTATATTTGTTTGCTTGTTTTTTTTTCTAATACCTGAAAGCCCTATGGTTAAATTGTTATCTGGTTATTCATGACCAAATTCCACCAGGACGAGGAGCTCTAGAGAGTAAAAAGAACATGCAGGAAACAAAACTACTGTCCCAGACTACTGGAAAAACAATTAGAGTCAGGTTCTTTTGCATCTTTGATTTTTCTGGAGACAAATATAAAGATTCAGAAAAAAGAAAATTCATTCGTTCATTTTGTTATTCGCGTATTAGTTAGGATTGCGGGATTAACCGGCGAGACACAGCACAAGGCAAGAACAACCCTAGACAGGGCGCAAATCCATAATAGGGCACTCAGACACTAAGGGGCACTTTGTAAACACCAATTAACCTAACATGCATGTCTTTGGAATGTGGGAGGAAACCGGAGTACCCAAGGAAAACCCACGCAGAAATGGGGAGAACATGCAAACTCCACACATCGAAACAGGGATCTCAGAGCTGTGAGCCAGCAGTGCTTGCCATTGCACCGCATCATTTTGGCATAAAAGGATGCAAAACAGAAAAAAAAACTAGCTCCACTAATAAGTAGGGTGAAGGAACTGTGATTTGATGTTGCGTCCCTGTTTTAAAGGCCTGGTACCTTGTTACCTTGTTTGCGTATATGACATCGTGAAATTAAGAGATACCAGTGGATTTAAATAAAGATAGATTTCCATGAAGCTAAAGCTGGGTCGTGGCGGAGTCACGCAGCGGGACAATAATTTAAATTAAACTTCCAGAAAGCGATTCTGTACTCATAAAGAGATATGTGCATACCATATTGTGTGTGCCTAGACGTGTTATTCTGACCAAGTCAAGATGCATTAACGCTTAATATACCATGAACTGTGTCTGTGTGTGTGTGTGTGTGTGTGTGTGTGTGTGTGTGTGTGTGTGTGTGTGTGTGCGTGCGTGCGCGCAGGTGTGTTTTCACTGTCATGCCCAATCAGCCAGTCTCGTTTGACTGGTAGTCCAGTGCTGCTCAGATAGTTACTCATCCTGGGTTCTGTGTGTGTGTGTGTGTGTGTGTGGGGGGGGGGGGATGTTATTAATGTCCCTGTGTCAGCTAAGCCCTCTCTCTCTCTCTCTCTCTCTCTCT
>JAUZST010012341.1:0-10000 GCA_034779995.1 Parotocinclus haroldoi
GAGACTCAGGCGGCCGACGCTCTGGTCTTACTTCTCGTTTTTGGTGAGTATTCATCCGCCGAGTAAATACTCTATTTGCTGTAAAATCGTCATATTTTATGATTTATAACATTCCTTTATTGTTAGAATTAATATTTTGAATACATTTCGATAACTTTTTAATTTAAATGTTTTTTTTTTTTATGTAAAAAATTCCGCCAAAAAACGCGAAACGGCGAAAACCGGCGAAAAGTCCGCGAGAGGTGAACCTCGACGTGACAAGGGAACACTGTATTATTGTTTCTATGCCCTTCTCACAAAAAAATAGGTTATTTTTCAAGATGAAGTATCCCGCTAATTTTTGTGAGCAGTGTATTTTTAAAATATGTACTCTCCCTCAATATTTATTTTGCTTCTGTTCTTTTTAGCTATTACTATATTGATTTTACGACACTAATGATAACCATATGACGACGACAAAACTGTACTGTTGTACCTTAAGGCTCGTTTAGTATCTAAGCTGCTGAAGGGGTCTTGGTCCTCCCAAAGTTTCCTTTTATAAATAACATTTAGGATGTTTTTTTTTCTTTTCCCATGCCGCTTTAGGCTCGCTTAACGCAGGCTTGGGCTTTGATAATAGAAGATAATATAAAATCAGAAAGCTGCTTTGAGACTATGCTCCACTTTAAAAGCGCGATCGAAAAAAGCAAAGCCAAAGAAAACCAAGACTGATTAAAGTCTTAACTATAATAATTGTGTCTAATCGGAGTCTCTAAAGTAAACTGGAGATCTTTCCAGGAGCATACATCATGCATGTCATGCAGTTTAGAAAACAGGTAGGATCAGTCAGACAGATCTTAAGCTGTTCTGAGTAAATGTTTACAGCCTGAGTTTCATCTGATAGGAGCAGGACGAATGGCTGAAGCCTGGTTAGAGTTTCGGTTAGAACCAGTTAAGGTACAAAGAGCCGGAGCTTTGTTACAGACTGGCGTGTCGTAACTTGTTCAACGGAATCGCAAAACACATGCAAAACTTCTTCAGAACTGAACCTTTACTTTACTGACAGAGGCAAATATTACCAGTAAAGTTAAACGAGCAAAGCAGATCCTGAGCCATGTTTGGACGGCACTCAGCTTATTAGATATGATCAGATATGCCTGATAACAAAACACTTCTCATGAGGAGCAAATCGGGCATTTTATTCCTCTCCACATCAGGCACGTTGTTGTATTTCTCTCCTAACACAGGCTTTTGATCATTTTAGTCCCATCCAGAAGTGATTTTTACAGACAGATTTCACCTCACTTTCTTTTTTTAAATAAGCATGATGCTATTGACCATGGGTCTTCTAAAGGGTACGGGTGTAGCCCAGGACCGGCCTGACTACAGTCCTAACCTAGTGAACGTGTGGAGACTTTTAAAAATATGACGATGACAAAACTGTACTGTTGTACCTTAAGACCTGTTTAGGAAGAACGGAACAAAACATCGCCTGAAGCACTAAATCGCTTGGTATCTCTTGATAATTAAAGAGAAAAAAAAGTTAATATCTCTTGTGAGAAGAAACGGCAACATTATTACAATAATAAAAGACTCGTAATAAAGGGAAAAAAAAGGCTATTTGGACAGCTTAGAGGCAAAAAAAAAAGGGTAATGTAAAATAAAATGTAGAAAAAGTTGGGACGGAATGGAAAACGGAAATAAAAAACGAACGCAGCGTTTCTTACCATTACTTTGACTTTCATTTCAGTGCAGACAGTGCGAACCTGAGATATTTCAGGTTTTATCTGCTTTATCTTTTAACTTCATTTCACTTGTCAATAAACATCCAGGCCTTGCATTCCTAAAAAGTCGAGACGAAGCAATTTCGAGTGAGTTAGGAATTTTTTTTAAGTAAATATTGATGCACATGCTTTGTCGTCCCAAACCTTATTTGGTAAGTGTTGGAGGCCTGAAGTGCAGGAATCGATTATTATTATTATTATTATTATTATATTACATAACAACTGAAATGAGGTTGACCAGAAAAATATGTGAAATATCTTCTCAGTTAATTTTGTCTGTAATGAAATAAAAGTCAGTGTAAGACACACTTGTATTATATTTACGTTTACATTTACATTATTTAGCAGACGCCCTTATCCAGAGCAAATCACAGTTCATACAGTCTTACAATCCAAGCAACGGTGGGTTAAGGGCCTTGCTTAACGACCCAACTGTGAGTTCACGGCTTGAAACCCTTTTACAGATACAGTCTGTGGGGAGTTTGGCATGTTCTCTTTGTGTCTGAATACATTTCTTGCCGCCTCCCAGAGTTACTGACCGGAGTGACCATTTTAGACCATTTCAATGTGGCTGGATAGATCTAGATAAAACCGTGTGTGTAAACTGGCCCAGTATGAATTAACATCAGACTGAAACCCGAGGTGGTGTCACAAACAGGTGTAAATGCATCCTTCTCTCCAAGACCCATTTGACCGTCGAACCCGGCCCAGAATCTTTACCACACAGCACACATGATCCATGATGTCCATCACTGCACGACCATCCAAAAATCAGGAGCATGGGAATCAGGAGCTGGCAAATGCAAGACATTTTCGGACTGTTCATTTTGGACAGATACCATTTGCATTTCAAATACTGAGCAAAACTCGTAGGCCATTATCAGATTAGATATAATCAACCTGAAAAACAGTTTCTGTAGGCTACAGCGGTGAGTATTGAGCGTGATCTTCCCCTTCACACGAGAAAATAACAGCGTCCGACAGCTTCGTCATGACGTCGAGTTACCGTTGCACAAGCCGAAGAAGCTTGATGAGCACGAGTCAAGTTTTCGGAAGTACGCTGCAGCTCACCAAGATCGGAAAGAAGAAAAGGGAGCGGAATTATGGAGTGAAGAAACAAAATGAAGCCTGGGAGTTTGGAACCGACCGTTATCCGGTGTGTCATCTAATGGTGGCCTAAGACTCTCGCACAGTCCTGTATACACACACACACACACACACACACATTTCTAAGTGCAGTATCAGGGTCCAATCCAGACACGCGAAGCATAAAAAGTGTTTACGGTATCGGTGGGTATCGGTGTCCCGGTAAATCCCTTGGTGAGTGTCCCCTGAAAAGATAGAGCCATCCTTGTTAGGTAATAAGACGTTGTTTTTTATTGATTTTTTTTAATTGGTTTGGACAGACATGCTAGATCTCTGTACAATTCGAATGAAGAATGAGTCGTGAATCAATCAGACTCGAGTGGAAACTTGTACACTAGGAGTGTTCTTACGCTCCGGTGCAGAACCCCACATACACACAGACGTTTCGCCAAGGATGGTGTGTAGTAGTGTGCCGACAGAAGAACAAATCACATATTCACTGCTGTTTTGGTACACACCTCGTAGGGCTAGGCTATATATACATCCTGTTCATGCCAGTGCTATAGGACACTCAAGTCTACATAAACATGGAGAAACGAAATGTAAACAACGCAAAAGGTTCACCAGTCAACCGATAAATACCTCACACCAACACAAGCTCTCGACTGTATCTGCAACGTGCCTCAGGACAATCTGCAGCCCCATCAGAGACGTCACAAAGGCTGAAACTGAGATTTAATAACACGCCAGTTGTGTGTAACGGTACACAATCAGCGGGAATGGCCGGCTAAATCAAATCTACGCTTTGTCTTATTTCAAAGGTAGCCAGTCAGCCAGGACGTGTGTAGGTCCATTAGGTCTGCACGACAGTTATAAGGCCAAGGTCGCTATTCGCACTCAAAACCGTTTTTGAAAATGCACAAACGCACAAACAAACGCAAACTTTGAAAATGCACTGTACAGCACTAAGAAGCGTTATTACTTTGAGCCTGTGCTGCTGTTTTGGTTTGGGAAGCCGCACTCGCTTGGTAATCTGGTACAAAGTTAGCAGGTGTGTAACTTTAGCCGAAATGATAACATGCTAACGCATAAGCAATGCTTTATTTGTGAGCGCAAATAAGACACATTGAAAGCCTCAAAATCCCAGAAAGCAAACTAGATCCTGATGGGAAGCTTGGGGGTGCAGTTAAAGCATTGTGGGTAATGTAGTGAACTGAAAGAGAAGCGAGAAGTTATGAGCTAGCAATTGACTGTGATTTAATTATGTCGTAGATGAAATGTAAATATTAGTATTTAGGGTCAGCTTTCTTTAAATACAACATAAATATGCGAGTGTAGTCATAACCTAAAACAAAACATAGCCGTTGCTAAGTAAGGCATGTGTAGAATAAAATATTTCTAATTGAGTACGTTACATAAAGTCAAAGTCAGATTTCTAGAGCGCTTTTTATAACGGAGCATTGTCTCAAAGCAACTTTATAATATTATATGATCGTAAAAGGCCGATCCCAAATTGAGAAAGCCTAGGGCGACAGTGGCAAGGAAAAACTCCCGGAATACAAGAATCAACTCATTTTATTTATATTTTCAAATGGCCAATATGCATGTTTTTTTTTTTTTTTTGGATATTAACTTTACATTAAGTTGATGATTTGAGGAAATCATTCTCTTCCTTTCTGTTCTCCCGTCATCTATTTTTCACTTTCACCCCCATTTATCTTTTATACGGACTCTGCTGTTGGTTATTTTCTTAAATGGATGGTTTTGCACGTCGTGCTTATTTCAACTCCTCAAGCCGAAGCCACGCTTTTGTGTCGCAAATGTTTCTCGAGTTTTCTATTGCTTACTAGAGGCCTCTAGTGGTGAAAAGCGAAAATGGCAGCGCAGAAAACGCCATTTTCCTGTGGAATACGGGTCCAAAGACGGCTAATGTGAGTTATCATGCGGTTTAAAGACCTTTTTTTTTCAGCCCCAGCCTAAATGACACGTTTGGGCATTTCTTTCTGTCTGCTGACAGGGCACATTACCTCACTCTACTGATGTCACCATGTCTAAGATATAAATATAAGGTAAGATTTGGCTTCGCTGAATACAGCCTTTGTCCTTTGAATGGCCCAGTGTTCATCATAACATCATTAGCACTATTAGAGATGTGCTTCACAGTTTATTAGCCTACGTTGCACTAATTGGCGTTCGGGTGCTACAGCCATTAAGCACGGACGCTCGCTAGCTGGCTGGAATCACAGTCACATTTGGTCATGTCTGAAGATGGGAAGGTTGGGGACAGCGGGCCAATCGGCTGATCTAGGCACCCAGATACTGTGAGCGTAGTCTGTTCCTCCATGTGGGTTCATGCTTGTCCACAAAAGTCTGTCACCTGCTAGCCTAATGGGGGGGGGACTAGGTTGGTTCCAATGGTCCATATCAGTGTATAAGAACATTTTTATTTTAACGGGACACAGTGCATTATCTTTCATGGGCCTGCTGGCCTCTTGCCCTTCTGCCTTGACACGGGCTGTACATGCGCCTGAGGAACTGGACATTGGGGGTTTTTAAAAGGGAAAGAAATGAATGGGGTGAAAATGAGAAACTGATTCCATTTATATATGTACATACAATATGCCAATTGGTAGGAAGAGAATATAATTTACTAATATTTAGTGTAGTATATATAGTTTGTCCAGGCTTTATGTGTATTCTTGTTTTTAAAACGCTACTTAAGAACAGGATTTCGATTGAAGGAAAAGCCTTTCAGTGAGATGTACCTAATTCAAATCTTAAAAGCTACAGTACAAGAGTGAAGAGGCAAACGTCACACGCTAGACACGTCTTGGCTGACCGATTACGTTTGATTGGAAAATGGCGTCGTTTCTCTTTTAAACGAAGCTTCAGTCGGCGAATAAGCTGAGAGAATGAAAACAGGAAACGCTGTACAAGTTCTCAGATCTCTGACCTGCTCTGCTCTACACACTTAAATCACGAGCGTCGTACCAGAGTTCGCCTCATAAGAGCTACAGAAGTGAGTCTGGGCTACTGGAACGGGATCCTAACGCGGATCACTACACTAAAGTGAGCATCTTAAACATTTACGTGTGTCTTTTATAAAAGTGCATTAAGGATTGAGGATGGAGGGGAAAGCTACGACTCTACAGTTTAAGGATGGGGCTGGGGTATAAATATAAAGAACGCGACTTCTTCAGAGTCGCTTAATTCTAGGGAATGTACTTATGTTAAAGCAATATTACAAGTAAACGGGACTGGGGTATTGAGGTGAACCCTGTTTCACACTGGACCAGACTTACACGGGTCATATTTAAACACAGATTTTAGTCCAACTTGACTTGGAAACGTTATTTCAGCCTGATAGGGACTGTGGTAGCCTAGCGGTTAAGGTACTGGACTCTGGACCAGAGTCGCTCTGGATAAGGGAGTCTGCTAAATGCTGGAAAGAAAGAAGAGAAAGAAGGCCACATTGGGATATCATCCCTTGGTGGAGCAAAAGTGACCACCAAAAGTCGATCCTGCAATGCATGGCACCCCAATTTATACAGGCCTGCCCCCAAGCCCTATGCCAGGATGGGCTCCAGACCCCTCAGCAACCATGGGTAGGAAAAGAATGGAGTTAGAATGTGAGAGAAGATTGAAAATGAGTCGTAATTGTTTTTAAACTGTTAAGCGGCTCTTATTAAATATACTTGTGGATAAATGCGTTTTAACTGCTTGTACGTTCTGCAAACTCCAAACTGCGAACTCCCTCTTGCTTGGGGAAATGTACATTCAAGGAAATTCTGAAGTAAAATCTGAAGCTGTGCAGATCTAGTGTGAAACAGGGTTGATTTCGGGTCGTTTCTTCACCCTGACCCAGTATCGGTCCTACTTGTTGCGTGAGCCGATGTGATTTGGACTCCAGAAAAACGGAATAAACTCTGGACCAGACCCGGCCGAGTCCCGCTCCCCTACATCGGCTTTCTCCTGGTCTGTGTCACACACACGGTGAAGGACATTAAAACACTCACGGACCTTAAAACAAGGTGACGCTTGGATACGGTGTGTGTAGTCACATGTTTAAAGGCGTGTGCACAGGATCGAGTGGAATAAAAAATATCAAACCCACCACATCTTTGCATGCGCGCTTGCTTCGAGTAGTTTTTCCTTCTTTTTTTTTTTTCCTTTTTCCATTTTTTGTTCATGATCCGATTAGCTACACTGACGGCCTGCCTTAGCGTCTCGTTCTTGGATACACAGCATACAAAAATAAAACAAAACAAACTGTACTTCTTCTCAAAAAAAAAAAAAAAAAAAAAAAGTTTCGATTTGTTCGGTCCCTTTCAATTTTTTAAGACTTTTTTTTTTTTTGGCAATTTTGTTAATAAAGTACACTATTTTACAACGGAAAATCGACGTAACACTGTTTCCAACCGGTGACCCATTGTTCCGAATCTCCAATCTGGAAAACTCAACTGGAAACAAACCAATAGGAAGCAACACAACAAGCATGTGGTGTGTAAATGGCGGAGTCTGGTCGGCTGGAGGCCATTAACAGGAGCAACCTGCTTCGGCGGTGGTCGGCTCCTGCGGTTTGTCCAGCTTGATGTCGATCACTGTGGCGTGTCGTTAAGGAAAGGAACGCCTGGGTTCAACACACGATCGCTCATAATGACAAAAATAGAACACACAACATTGTGTAGCCTTATAAGAGTGAATACATTTGGGCATTTTAAAAAGGATCACTGACGCCTAAGCATGCTCAGAGAATGTGGAAAATGCCGTGCTCACTCGTGCCGTATGTCAGGGTGACGCTTACAGACATTGAAAATATACCGCTCACATAAAAAAAGGGGATATTTCATTATTGGATCTTTCACTTTTAAGCATCTCCTACCTCATTTTTGTGAGCAGTGTTAGAATTAATCCATATTACCAAGGCTAGTGCCTTTGTTATTTTTGGTATAAATAGAAGGGGAGTGGACTTTTCGGACCAGATTTCCTGCCCAGGTTAAAGCGTGACCCTGTTTGGGTAATACAAGCACGTTACATTAATTAATTACATGCATGCTTGGTTTGCAGACGTACCAGTGGGGATCGCCCCGCTCCACTGGCTCTCTGCGTCACACACGGGGTGGGGTGACCCAGCATGGCTCAGAGGTAGAGCGCTGGTTGGAGGGGCCCCGAGTGGCCCCGGATCGTATCCGAATTCTCACCAAGTGATGTTTCGTGTCCAGTTGACGAGTCTTGTTTCCAAATCGTTCCGTTCCGGTTTCCAGGGTATTTGCCTTGCAATCACAGCCGGGTCCTGCCCCAGTTCTCTCTGCCAGTTCTGCCTCGCCAGTGGGTTTCAGAGTTCCTCGTATCAACAGAGTGGGTGTGTAACGTGCCGGAACTGGCACTGCATGCATTCCGGGTAGGTTTTTTTTGTGCGTGCAAGAAAATGTTCAAGAAAAAAAAAAACCATGCAATATGCATCCCTATGAAAGCCCACGTGAAGACTGGACGGTGGACTGACACGTTATGCTGTAGGGTTTTGGAATCAACCAGCAATTCATTCTTCATCCACTAGAGGGGGCGAACCACTAAGTCTAGAAGAGCCATGTACTTTCCTTCTTAAGAGTAGCTCTCGCTCACTCCCGTGTTAAATTAAATACGAAACTGTGCAACGTTCTGCCCCTCAGGACTGCAGTCTGCCCCCCCCTGCACTAAGGAACGTGGTCAGACCAGACCAAATGCCCGTAATAAACGGATCCACACTTAGGCACAAAGGTGATGTGCAGACTCACTTTTTGACACAAGGAGGCACAGCATTCACAGGTCCAGATGTTACACAGAACTATCAGCCGTTACTTCATAAGGATCTGATGGGTTTATTTAGCAGGGGTGATTAGGACAGATCCGGTTTGTGAGTCTGTGATATGTGGGAACGATTGCAACACATCGGTGATTTCCCGTATATTTACTCTAGGTTTTAATTTAGGTTCATCTTTCAAAGGATCACAAATACCACAGCTAAATAAACACAACCCGCATGCGAGACCACCAAACCTTCTTTAAATCCCACTGTAAAGTCATCAGACCTGCACAGGACTGGCTGGGAATTTTGGGACCCAGCGGCAGGGGACTACTGGTATTGCAACAGGATAAAAACCATTACAGGAGAGGGGTAGGGTCACAGTGGAACGCCTTCCAGGTCTTTCTTAAACACACGTAATCTGCTCTTACGCCTGTCTGTGGTATTAGCACTTTATCCTTATCAGTGTTCGTTTCCGAACTATTTCTCTTTTTACAGATCTCTCTCTCGCTCTTCACTTTACTTAAAAATCCCTCCTCGCTTTCATTTTCTCCTTTATTTGTGTCTCTCAAAACACCCACAAGGGGATAAACAATTACCATTTACCAAATGTAGCTCAAGTGCACTTAAAGATGGGCCACTGATCTATCGCTTGGCTCGTTTTTAATACCTTTCCCTTATTAGCCAAAGAGCATTCTGGGAAACGTAGTTCATTCAGTCACAGAAAGCCAATTTCCAGCTTGCAGGCTGCGGTGGCCTGTCGGTTAAGGTACTGCTATGGACTGCTAATGTACCACAATGGTTCAAACCCACCTCAAGCTGCCACTGTTGGGCCCCTGAGCAAGGCCCTTATCTCACAGTTGCTTGTTGTCAGACTGTAAGACTGTATTAATTGTAAGGCCTCCCAGTTTTACGTTGGCGCTTGTTTCACCGGCGCACGGGACGTCCCCAGTGCATATATGCATTGTTTACACTTCAGAGTTAGATTTTTGTGACAAAATGGCAGGTCGATTTAGAACAGCCACACTTTACGGCAGCTACAATGGCACTTGTGTGAGGGTTTTGCTCTGTATACCTGACCAGTCTCTGAGTACTCCACATCTAACGAGCTAACGGTTGCATTGACGTCATTTCGCACTATATATTTGTAAGCAGGGAACGTTTTTGGATACGTCTAGAGCATCTCCTGCCTTTTGAGAGCAAACTATTATCCTTCCCAGCTTCTTAAGTTCAGCTCATGACTGCCGAGTGCAAGCGCAACACCCTTAGAGGCTTAAAAGATCACAAACGTTTAATAAGCCCGGATTAAGGCCCGGATTAGTTCTGATTCCTTAATAAACAAATAATGTTGCACGATGGGCTGCAGAGT
>JAUZST010012342.1:0-11496 GCA_034779995.1 Parotocinclus haroldoi
TGCAGCACTTATCACACCCCGCACTGCACCTCGCTCACTCCGGTCCTCTAGCACTGCTCGACTGGTCCCCCCATCTCTGAGGGGACGAGGAAGGTGTTCATCTAGACTCTTCTGTTTTGGCTCCTAAGTGGTGGAACGAACTTCCCCTCAATGTTCGAACAGCTGAGTCTCTGGCCATCTTCCAACGCCGTTTGAAGCCCCATTTATTCTGCACCTACCTCAACTAAACCCCCCACCCTTGTCCTTCTATCCCTTACAAAACCCCACAAAGTTTCAGAAGTGTATTCTTGTTTAGATTCCTTATTATTAAGAATGGATTATGTTACTGATGTTATAAAGCACTTTTGTAAGTCGCTCTGGATAACAGCGTCTGCTAAATACTGTAAATGTAAAATTAAATGTAATGTAAATGTTTACGGTGTCAGCGTCGAATATTTGTTAAGAATGGTCAGTACAGTCTAATCAAACCACTTATGCTTTTGAGGCAGATGGTGGGGGATAAATCAAAGAACACAATGCCCAGATAACAGAGCTCCTACAAGCCCAATTCCAATGAAGTTGGGACGTTGTGTAAAACATAAGTAAAAAGGGACTGCGGCGATTTACAAATCCTTTTCAGCCCGTATTCAACTGTCCCTAAATTCCTCACAATTACACAATGAGAAAAGTTGGTCTTACACTGTTGCACTATTTGCTCGCGCAGTCGCTCAAAAAGTGGTGATCCTCGTCCCATCCTTGCTTGTGACTGAGCATTTCGGGGATGCTCCCTTTATACCCAATCATGACACTCACCTGTTTCCAATTAACCTGTTCACCTGTGGAATGTTCCAAACAGGTGTTTCTTGAGTGTTCCTCAACTTCCCCAGTCTTTTGTTTTTTGGAACGTGTTGTAAGCATCAAATTCAAAATGAGTGGAAATTAAAAAAAACAAAAAAAAACCACGTTTATTCATTTAAACATTAAATATTTTGTCTTTGTTATGAAAAGAATTTGCAAATCATTGTATTCTGTTTTTATTTATGTTTTTACACAACATTTCAACTTCATTGGAATTTGGGTTGTATTATACCATAAGAGTATTATAGACATTTTCATAATAACATAGAGTATGAAAATTACAAATCAAAATAAATATATTTCTGATTGGTCGCCCCCCCCCCCCCAATCTAGCAGTGCCCCAGATAGGCTGGTCCACCATTTACCCCCCACCCGACCATTTCCAAACGCCTCAGGATTACTGGAAATATATATTGCAATATAGTTACAAATATTACAAATACAAGTAACAGTAAGCTTTAATTTTATGTAATTCCTACCTAAAAGTAGGTAATTATACAAAATGAACAAATTGTCTGCTGCTTCTACATACAAAGCAGTTAAAGCATGCAGTAACTGTATATTGAAAGTGATTGTGATGAACTTGTGGTTCTTATTAACAAAGCTTCGAACCGAATTGCTTATATAAATTGTGCAAAACACCATGTCACATAACCAGCCTTGTCAGCACACCAGGAATTACTGCATAATGGTAGTTACACCACATGAGGGAGACAAACTATTAAAGCGGCTCAAACTCAGCCCGAAATCAAGCAGGAACTAAGCAAATGCCAGTGGTGTGTTTGGGGGATCTGGATAAATGTGTGTGGGAACGCATATAAAACCAGCACAATTCCAAGCTGGTCCAAGTCGGTTTCAGCTGGACTGGTTTAGCTGGTTAGCATTGTCTTACAGCTTGCTTGTTAAGCTGGTTGGCCGAGACAAGCAGCTCACGAGTGTAGTCATGTTGATGCTGGCCTTTTGGCTCCTAATGACAAAAAAAAATGTGTCAGTTTGCGTGTTTCAGGTGGCAGTAAAGTCAAGCTCCTGCAGATGGCGTGCCAACGTGAGATTTATTCACTGCAGAAAGTTCTAGCCTGGAGAACCAGTCTGTGGTGGTGTAGTATGAGCTTAGCCCTGATAAAGCCCTTTGTTTACTGTTCAATCTACATGCCTACCCTCACTCATGGTGATAAGCCGTGGGTATTGGCTGATTAAAAAAGGTCAAAAGTACAAGCTACAGAAATCAGTTTGACTGTTAAGAAAAACAGCTGCCCCTGGATTGGCATGCTTGCGCATCTCTGGCATTGGCTGACTTGTATTTATGACCTTCTAAATGGATGGGTAACTGCTGTTCTCAAATGTGATGCCTTTTCAAAAGATTAAAGAACGTCCCTGAAACTATGGGGAACTTCCATAGTAAAAGACAGCGTTTTTATATGTAGTGTCAGGCCTGGATCTCCTGTAGCTCAGAAGTTGAAGCTTGTTCCTCTAAGCACCATTTCATGAGGACCTCGGTTTGAACGGTGGGTGCCACGTGCAATGCAAAGGTCAGCTCGTGAAGTTACAGGGCACCGCAATGGCTGGGATGCACAGGTTCAAAGCAGGTACCCTCACATTTAAACGCTGGGTGTCTGCAAACTTTTGACCATGAAGTGTGTATACTGGATTGTGAACTTCAAATAAGCTTTTTTTTTCCTGTAAGTGCTTGGTGTAGACGTAGGTAATTCAAGCAGACACAAATGATTTTTAGAAGCAGTTGCCACTTTTATGCATTCATTATGCTCACAAATTCACGCATATGAAATATTGACCAGAACGTCAGCCATTAACATCTCACGCTTCACTTTTTCTTTCCGTTTGATTGCAACACAGAGAAGCAAACAAACAGAGTAATGGGATGGATCTAGGTAATGCTAATCTTTTAATAATCTTACATCAAGTCAGTCCTAAGAGGATTTCAGGCACATGCTTCGTTGATGCTTTCATTGTTCTGGTTATGCAAAACCCTACTTTCGCTAAAAGCACCCAGAAAGGTTCAACATAGCCCAGAGTATGAGAGCAATTTGTTTTCGTATGTTTTGAGGAAAATGTATTTCAGTACAATGTCTGAATACACAGCTGGGGAAAGAACTGACTTTGGGCTTTCTACTTAAAAATCCATCATGCAAACAGGAATTATTTTCCACAATAGCAATGATTAAATGAATCATACACTACAAGGCCACATGACTAAATATGTGAACCCCTCTTCTACACAGCGGCTTCAGCAAGTTTCAGTCAGGAAATAAATTTAAATACTGGCAGGCTTTCTTTCAAAATTAGTACTTCTTTCCTGTCATTCACGTTTGAACGAATGAGCTTTAAAGGGAACCTCCAACGAAGCACATCACCATTGGATAAAATTGGGTTTGAGATCAAATGGAGCGCTAACCACTAAACAATCCATTATCACCCACTGTCAATGGAACCAATGGCTTTTATACAAAACATCTAGCAAAGACTCAAATGTGGTCATTATTAAGTGCATGTTGGACTAATGGTGACTTTAGCCACATCCTTCAATAAACAAACAAACCAGAGAAGATCAGTCGTTTTACTTTCCATAAAAGATGCACGCCGCACAGGAACTAAAGGCAAAATGACTCATTACTGGATGTGTAAGCATTACTGCTTCTCTCTCTCAGACCATATTCAATAACCAGTACCTTTCCAATAATCAGGAAAACTTCCGAAATTTGCACCTGCTTGTAACTGTTCTGTTTTTGAAAATATGCTAAAATAATTAGCAAAGCAAATTCAGAGCTCAGGCGAACCATGTTGTAAGAAACAAAGCAGCTTTTAACTTGTATATTAGCTATTACTGTAATAGATAAACATAGAAATAATCACAGTGTCACCACATATACGAGCCCCAGTCACTCCACACCCCTTCTTTTCAGGCTCAGTTTCAATCTGACGTGGACAGAGGGTTAAAACGATCCTAATGACATTTGTGCTGCAATGCTTTTGAGAAATGCAGTCCCGCCTGATCAACTTAGTATCCGATTGTAAAACATATTACAAGATATTGTGGACTATTACATACACAGGAGAGCTAAACTGAGCAATTAATATAAACAACGCTGTGGAAAATGTATCTATAAATCTAAAAAACCCATCCCAGCCTTTGTATGCGATATCTCTGTGTTGCAGCAGGTGCCTGCGTAAAGAAGCAGAACAAAACCGTCATAAAGATGGAGCTGATATAGATGGGGAGAAAAGGTTAACTGGCCCAGTCATACCATAAACTTCAGGATAGAACAAGCAGCAAATTAAAAGCTTTGTAGATTCTTTTCCTAAATGATCACTCTAAAATATTCTTTGTTTAAATATGACTAAAATCATGTTATAGGGTGACTCATTCAAAAAATGAACTCACTCCATCCATCCATCCATCCATCCATCCATTATCACAGCTTAATCCACACGGGCTCGAGGACCAGCCACAATATTAATCTTAGCCGATTAGTGGATGGTATTGGATTATTATGGTACTGAAGTACTTAATATACTATAGTAAAAATAGTGCAGCTTTACTATATCACATTTTTCTGACAGCTTGCTCTAATGACCTTAAAGTTAGTCCTGTGCCAACCAGACATGGTACCAGGCAAGCCAGTTCTCTGTGCTATAGCATAAGCCAATTACTTGTGTGTCATGGTTTGATTCTAATTAATGCAGTTCAGTTTAATTAATAACAGCACAGGGGAAGAATTACATTTCTTTAAAAATAAGGGTGACTTTTCCCTCCATGGTGTCGTGTCTGTAATGTCTCTGGACATCGTGCCAGAACCGAGACGTGACCTGCCGAGATTGCACTGGGAAAATCAACACACACATGCTTGTATTAAAATATTTGTAAGTACCTTCCACTGAGTGTGTATTACTGTACCAAAAGTGCTGCTATCATGTTATGGTTAGAAAAACAGAAACACACCCACACAGGGGGCTAGAGGTTTTTTTGTAAAAAAAATAAAAATAAAAATACTTCTTTAGAAATATGGTTGACTATAAAGCGTTGTTACTGCCGTTCTTTCATACGTGACTTGATTTATTATTCGATGTACATCTGCCTTTTTTCAACTAGCAAATGGGAGTCACACCGACCTTTTTTTTCCCCCCCAAGTACATGGAATGCAAAAACATCACATCAGTTCAAGGTCAGCGTAAGTAGGTTTTTATTTGGACTGTGGGAATGAACATGTGATAAGCAATGCTTGATAATGCTTACAAAACTCAGCCTCTCTTTTATCTGTAAATACGCTGCTCAGATATTTCACAAAAATGAAAGTCTTTTTTTTTTTTTGGTTGTGCTGCAAGATGTCAGAGGTAGTCAGCTAAACTTTTTCAATTATCGTACACATGTGCCGTCTATCCCAGAAAACACTCTGCACAGGACGCCAGTCCATCACTGGGCCGAGAGGGGTCGCTGTTGCAGTGCCAGTGGATGATCTTCTGACACGTACGATGAAGCTGAGTTAATTTTGTTCGATTTGTATTGGACTAAATCACTCCTGTGATACTGTATATGTATTTATGTCTGGATGGCTGGACTATTTGAATGGTCTACCAATGCAGAGAGCCGGGATAGAGTCCCAGGAGTTACGTCTGGCCTGGTTCATCAACTCATTCGGGCACATCTTCTCACAGCATACCTGACCATGAGGATTGGGGATAAAACAGGGAAATTTAATTTGGATGTGGAAACAAATACTGCATGTCATACTATAACTATTGCATATCTTTCATGTGTATCTTATTCTATAATAATCCTAACCCTAGTTACTGGTGTACACATGCACACGTTTCAGTACGGTGTACCTAAATACAGCGTAGCTAAAACAGCATTGCAGTCTCAGTTTCCTGGTAACATGCACACAAATCAGCGACTGTATTATAACTCTCGGCATTTCCAGACTTCACACGTTCGAACCTGCCCTCACTTGAATGTAAAACAGTCTATATATGTACTAAACTCTATCAGATGGCATTACAGTTCTTTTCAAGGCACAGTGTGAACTGGCAGCTCAGATCCCTTTGCAGACTTTTCTTGACACATTCCAATGGTGTAGGTATTCAGGTTCATTTTTGGGGTGTTATAACAGCACCTTGAAGTGTAAGGCGTTCTATAACATAAGACAGTGACAAATGCTGACAAATTGCTGATTCCTGCGATTCGGATTCTGTACATGTGTTCAGGAATAGGCCTCTGGTCATTATGTTTTGCTGACTTTAAAAAAAAAAAAAAAAACAGCTAACACAATAGCCCTGCAGAAACAAATGATATCTAAAACCATGTGGATGCTGGTTTGCTGGTCAAATGATGATATTGGTCCAGGATGGTTCATGCAGGCCAGTGCTGAACTAGTGATGGTTTAGCAGGTGAACTCGATTGGTGCGATCTGATTGGTTTGAATTTTTTTCCAGTTTTTGTGATTGGTCGACATTTTTTCACTGAATTTTCTAATCGGTCGAAATTTCGAGCAAGCTGATTGGTCTGAATCTTTTTCACCGAATTTCCTTATTGTCTCGAAATTTCAAGCAAGCTGATTGATCGGAATTTTTTCCCCCGAATTTTCTGATTGTTTGAAATTTTTTTCCAGGATTTTCTGACTGGCCGAAATTTCGAGCAATCTGATTTTGTTGTGGTCTTGCTGGTAACGCTGGTAAAGTTGTTTGACCCTCATATGAATGACAAATGCACATGTTGTCCAGTTTTGAGAACATCTGTTCACATATACTGCACCTCCATGGTCCTATAAGGTTATTATTCTCATTATTAGCAACACATAAAAGTATTGGGGTGAAATATGCTAATGCAATTATAATATTGTCCCACAGAACTTCCAAGTACGTTCGATACCTGTTACTTGTTGCAGTATTTGGGCTCAGTCTCTAGAAGTCTTGACTACAACACTGTTGATACGTTTAAACGTAACTAAACACATATATGACTATTTATCACAGTGGCTAAATTAAAACTCCGGTGTTATAAAATGTCACTTGTTTCTCCTAACCGGTGTGAGCTAACTTATGTAAACAAAGGCTCAATTGAAAATGTATGTGTACTACATGCCACAGTGTGTAAATATTAACGGTGCACAAATATTCACACAGTAGTAACTGATTGAAATATTAATAGGGTAGAACATAATGCCAAGTCTGTGGTTGTATTACAGGTATAGCAACAGGAAGTAGTCTAAAAAAAGCCTTGAGTTTAAAAGGCCATACCTATCATACAAAGACACTTCAGCTTATACGTATTAACTGTGATGGGGAAAAAACTATACTGGTAATACTGGTCACATTTGGAAGATCATAGAAGATCATATGAGATCAATGTTCTATGTTTGTCCAAGTTACTGAAAATACTGTAAAACTGATATTGGCTACAAACTAAGACCACTAACTAAGCTGTAGATGCCATTATGTTGGACCGCTCCCTCTCTCTCTCACCCTCTCTCTCTCTCTCTCTCTCTCTCTCACACACACACACACACTCTTCCTCTGTGACTCTTACTCTATTACATGTACACTATTTAGTTTTTAAATATTACTGCTGTTGGTCTGCTGTATGTAAATAAGTCCTGAATTAGTGTAAGGTTGGATATTGTGTGTGTGTGTGTGTATTACAGTATATTGCCATACACTGTGGAACTGAGTGAGAAAGTGCCACATATAAGCAATCAGAGAAGCAGGACTAATGTGTGTCACATCGATGATCTTTAGCCGAAAAGAAGCCTGGAACAGAGTCATCCACTTCCACTGTCTCTTCCACTGTCAGAGCCTTATAAAGAGCTTGGTCATGTAATCAAAATGATCCACTGAATTGCTCAGTTTGCTTTAGATTACTGAGGTTAAAGTTAAAGGGTTAGGTGTGTCATTAATTATTCTAATGACGGTAATATAATGTTAAAGGAAAGTCCTCAAAATGACAGAAAGACAAACATTCGAATAAGACAAACATCACACGCTCCCGCTCAACTCACTCAGCCACACCTATAGATAAATATAGATAGATAGATAAAGATAGATAGATAGATAGATAGAGTAGATAAATTGCTCAGAGGTATTTTATGAATAATTTTGTCCACGTTGACCCAACAGTGATGCAATGCTGGCAACGATATACTGTCTTTATTACCATGTGGTGGCTGCAGATTGATGGGGGACATGTTTAAGCACCGTTTTAAATTAAGGTTAAATATGTCATTTCAGATTTTCATTTTGATTAAGTTCATAAAGCCTTTGTTTAATCGAGAAAATATTTAGAAAGCATTTAAGATACATAATGAAGTACATGTCACTTGTAATATACAGCTCTCAAAAATTAGGGGATTCCCCAAAATGAAATATGTGAGAGGTGTGCTTCCAATATAAAGGTGATTTGTCACTTTATTTTGTTTTGTTTAGTGAGGAGCTGAAGTGTTGTATGAATTACAAAAAAAAGCAAAACCAGGAACACACCCATTCCGACTTAAGACAATTTGATCGGAAAAAGGAAAGAAGGAAGAAGGAAGACCATTTGAATCGCTCCTATGACATTGATGGTTTATTGATTTCTCGTTCATATAAAGTAAGCACTTTGATCAGAGTCACAGTTCTTAGAAAACCTGGCCAGCATATCTCAGACACACTGGGAACACCAATCCACTAGAGTATCATTCACCCAATAATTAACAACTTTAGGGCATTTTAGAGTAGCAGTTAGAGGTGGGAGGAAACTGAAAACCCTGCAGGAAAAACAAACGAACACAGGATGAGCACTTCAAGCTCTACAAAGACATTAAACAGAAGCAAGAGTCAACCCTTGGCCCACCTCACCCATTAGCTGTGTAACAGCAACCACCTCTGCCAAACACTGCATAACCTTAAGTGGTTGATAATATTCAAGTTTTTATATATTACTATATTTAATTGATATACATCGAATCTTATAGTGGGTTGTTCTGTCTTTTATTATCATTCGTGTCCCATAAAAGTCACAAATAAGCCAGTGGGAATGCAGGCTTCTAAGCCCACAGACGTGAGACAAGGATTAGAGGAGATTCAGGGTCTGACAGAAAAGGAAAAGACAAGTGGCTGGAAGGAACGAACCAAGGATGAATTAAATAACCCGCTTTGATGTGTGCAAAAGCAGTGAAGCGTTTATGCATATCGTGAAAGAATATTGAAGGTTTTTATAGACGTGCCATATGCTTGTGGAAGTGTTTTTTGTTCGTCTGTGACCTTATGGAGAAAGAATGATGTTGTCCTTACCACTTTTCAGATAAAACTTGGATGTAAAAAAACACAAAGTCAAAGCAGTTTCTACCAGCCACTACTCGGAACCATCAGAACTGCAGACTGTCTCTGATTAGCGGCCAAACAGCGATTTGCTAGAGTGGTTTTTCACCCAGATGGCTGGAAAAAAAATAGTAGACATCACACCCTGCTGATACTGTCAAATTAAATTTATTTTTAGGACCCAGGATGGCAGTTGCCTGTTCTTGGAAAGTAATCTCATTTGTATTTATCGCACTCAGCATTTTTAAATGTCTTGGCTAAATTAAATAAGAGATGGGCCTTTTTGGGTTCTCTTGTAAGCTGATTTGATTCAACTCGTAGCCAGACTGTCATTCTGATTATGTGGGTGTTCCTTTAAATGTGCTATCAGGCATATAGTTGAAAAGTGGTATTGTAGATAAAAATAGAATGTAACAGTCAGAAAAGTAAAGCTGTTGTCAGGAAAACTACTAATATAAAAAGCTTCTACACACACCATGGCGGTTACTCATACACATTGGTGCACTAGGGGCAACTGTAGTATGCTAGCAGAGCATTAACATAACGTAACATTGCACATAAAGTTAGCTTCCCAAAAAGGAATGGATGGTTTGGTCTCTCTTGATTTCATGACTGTATATTTGACAGATATTCAGTAAAATATTATGTTAGCTTTATATATTTAAATGCCATATTTGTCTATTGTCCTGCATAAATATATCATCTGATTTTCACACAATTATTAAACGTATAAAACAAATCAGACAAAAAAAAGTATACTTGGTGATGTATTTACTGAAGAAATTGACGCAATATTACGTAACTGTTAATAACAAAAGTATGTGAATCGTTGTCAAGTATCTGGTTTGTGCAGCAAAACTCCTGTTCTGTTTATTGGCTTGGCAACATTCCAGTCCGTTCCTCCATACAGAACAGCTTCAGCTTGAACATGAACTTTATTCTTCTTTAATCATTCCTTGGTAGAACCACTTGTGTGTGTTCAGGTTCCTGTCGTACAGCATGAGCCACGTTCTCGTTATATTTAGTTCACAAACAGATGTCCTGCTGCTATTACTGCTGCAATATTATGTTTGATATTAAGTTAAACTGGCCCAGATGCAGCAAAACAGGACCAAACCACGTTACTACCACCACCATGACTCTCAAATAAGATAAGGCTGCAGCATTTTCCTTTCTTTAAAACTTCACCCAGATGTTCTGGAGCATTCTGGATTGGAAACGGCAAACTGCAGAAGGGCAGCATTGTTTTTAATGAATACTTTTTAAAAACTGTAATTATAATATTTACATTTTTAACCAATAATCAGTGGTTTGTCAAAATAGCTTGTTGGCAAATACACCAAAGACCTTTGGTGCATCAAACACCTGCTGAATGTCAGAGAGCAACGAAAAACATCTGCTTGATCTTTATCATTGTCTCTAATATCATCTAACAAATGCTAATAGATTTGATATTGTATCACAAAGATGTTAACATTTTTATGTTGCTCATTAGTGCAGTCCTGCATCTGATTACCAGTCGGGCATTAAAATGAAAAAGACACAGACTGCAACCTAAAATGGCTTTGTTATTGTAATAGAAATGTGGTATTTGTGGACATCCGCTCTCACATTTCTTTGATATTCTGCCATTCTGTCATAGAAACAATCAGGACTGGGGGACTATTTGATGTTTTAGAGTATAACCTAGACTGCATAACTTCATCCGAAACCTCTTTCCTAAGGATCTAATTACAGGACTGGTGAAACAATTTGCAGGACCATAAATGAGGTGTAGTAAGGCTCAGAAAACCACTATTACATCATACCACCCTTTAGTCTCAATCACGACATTTTGCTTGGCAAATTCAATTTCACAGACATAAATTTCTGGATATGGATTAAGGGCCTGGCTCTCAAGGGTCAACCTTGGCAGCTTGGCAGTGTTGGGACTTAAACCTTTAAATATGAATCAGTAGTCCAGTACCTCAACAGCTAAGCCACTAAACTAGAACCCAATGAATAAATGTCTGGGGTCTATGTGTTTTCCACTGCTGAATAGCTGTGATTTTTGCTGAATGTCTAGAAAAAGTGTAAATAATCATTTTTTTCTGCTACATCTGTGACATTCAAACCTCAAACAATTCACAGCCCACATTAAAAATGCTCTGAGAATTAGTGTGGTTGGAATGTGAGTGTCCAGAGCCTAAAATGACATGACAGGGAGTTATGATGAGTCTGGTGATGAGAAGGCAGACCATGGATACACCTGAACATTTTAGAAGTAAGTTTGTACGTTTTAAGTGTAACAGCTTTATGGACAGCTGATGAAGGACCTCTGTCCCAACTGCCCTCTCTCTCTGTCTATATATA